>JAJOOI010016068.1:0-78642 GCA_029582585.1 Solanum bukasovii
AAGTAGATTATCCTTCCAATATGGTAACTCCCAGAATATGCTTTGTTTTGTCCAATTATGTGCAACACCATATCCATCAAATTTGTACGGCTGTTCTTCTGTAACCTTTGGAAAGTGTTGAACCCTCTCCCAAACTTGTTCTCCAGTCAAGATTGGAGGAAGACAACCTTTTTCAACAACATTCTTTCTGAATGCATTTTTCATACTTCTAAACTCATGATGCATTGGCAAGAACTATCGATGACAATCAAACCAAGAATTTTTACGACCATGTTTCAAAGTGAATGATTTAGTATTTTCCATATAGCAAGGACAAGCTAACTTTCCCGCTGTCATCCACCCTGAAAACATTGCATACGCAGGAAAATCATTAATAGTCCACATTAAGGCAGCCCGCAAATTAAAATTTTGCTTAAGAGACACATCAAATGTTTCAACCCCTTGAACCCACAATTGTTTCAACTCATCAATCAAAGGTTGCAAGTATACATCAATCAAGACTTTTGGAGTCCGTGGGCCAGGAATGACATAATTGAGAAATATATATGGACTGGTCAAGCACATTTCAGGTGGAAGATTATATGGTGTTACAAATACAGGCCAACAAGAATATGGTACAACAGAAACAGAATGTGGCGTGAATCCATCTGAACATAAACCCAATCTAATGTTCCGTGGTTCGGCTGCAAACTGTGGATATGTTCTATCAAAATACTTCCAGGCCTCTCCATCGGAAGGATGGCACATAACACCAGGTGGTCTTCTATTTTCATGGTGCCATCTCGTATGAGGAGAAGATCTATTAGATGCATACAACCTCTTTAACCTTGGTATAAGAGGTAAGTAATGCATCGCCTTAATAGGAACTTTCTTCCCACTATGAGTCTGCTTATAACGAGATTTTCCACAAAACTTACACGAATCTAGATCAATATCATCCTTATAGTATAACATGCAACCATTTTCACAACAATGAATTCTCATTGATGACAATCCTAACTTTGATAACAACCTCTTTGCCTTCTAGAAATTATCAGGTATCTCTAGCTTTGGGTCAACTAAATCATGCATAAGGTCAATCACAGAGTCCATTGCCCCTTGAGGAACATTCCAATTTGATTTGATACTTAATAATCTAACAGGAATTGACAACTGCGAGTGTGGACTCCCTTCATATAAAGGCCAACTAGCAGCTTCCAATTGTTCAAAGAAAATTTTACATTCAGCATTAGGAGCTTCTACACCTTGATTACCAAATTCAAAATCAGAATGCACCCCAAACGCATCCTGAACCATGTCATGCATTCCAAATTTTGTGCATTAGAATTCACTGCGCTACTACTTTCACCAGGAACATAATGTTTAAATACATCAAAACTATTATCAATTTCTCCATGACTAGTCCACACTGTGTATTCTCTTTTAAACCCATTTCGATAGAGATGAAGCTCAATAATATCTGGTTTTTCATAATTCAAACATTGACATTTATTACAAGGACACTTAATCATACCACTACGTTGAAAAGGTTCTAGTATCTTTGCATACTCCATAAAACCAGTGATACCTTCTACAAATTTAGGTCTTAGTCCCATTCGACCAAAATTAGTCATATTATACATCCAACTACGATCCATCTACATAAAGATCACAAAAATTTAAATTTGTCAAACACTAAATTATGTAATAATTTACTAACAATCAAATTGTAATAATCCTAGTAGGGACTGCTTAATGAGGCCTTGTGCAAATGAATAAATGTATCTTTGGTGACTACAAAAGCATAGTTCTCTCAACAGTTTGTCACAAATAATGTACCCTTCTCTAAATAAATCTAAATAGAATACATCATTAAAAGAATAGTAGAAAGGTGGCACTATTACAGAAGGGCTGGGCACAATGGTTTCTGGTTTCTTAACTTTCCTCTCCTTATTACTGCACAATGATTTATATCTATAGACTATAGTATGTATATAACTTTCCTCTCCTCATTACTACAACAAATAAAATAATAGGTAGATCCATATGTCATCTTAGTTTCTCATAAACAAAGAACAAAAAAGAAAGCATATCTATTTTTATAACGAATTTATAACTAACCGGAAAAGTCGACCGCAAGGCTAGTAGTAAGATTTGTCGGGAACTGCAGAAAGAAACAATGGTTCTAAAGGAGATCCAATAGAACACCAGCAATTAAAATGACTTAGTTAATGTCAACCATATATGTTGTTCAATATTTCTATGAAAGCAGATGCATCACAATGAAGCCAACAGGCACTATTAAGAGTCAAGGACCTTTCTGGGTACAATGGTTTCTTAATTTTTCTCTCCTTGCTCATTATGGCACGATGGTTTATATCGATAGACTATACTATACTATATATATATATATATATATATAACTTTCCTCTCCTCTGGTTAAAACACAACTAAAATACATACAGAGACACGAACCAAAATGATATTAGTTCTAAATTTAAATCAGAATTCAACACATGACTATTAGGAGTTATTTAGAGTGAGATATAAAGTATAATAATCTCAAAATATAATACAAAATCTTCATAACAGATTTAATATCTTTATTCATTAATACCCATGTATCTTCTTCTAAATTATATGATATAAAAACTTGCTAGCATTCATGTTAATCATCACGAGAAGTCAAAACAGGACATTAGGATAGAACAAGAGTAAACCCAAAATTAATTATATGTTCATGAAGTGAAAAGAGAATCACAAATTCTACTTAATCCTGCAGTAAATTGAAAGAGAGAGTCTGCATTGATGGATGCTTGCAATAAATAAACAATATACTTACAACTTGGTTTAAAGATTGAAAGATTCACCTTTATTTGCAGAGAAAGAAATCGACACAGAGAATTTGAATCGACGACGAAAGCTTGGGCTTCAAATCGAGTGAGTTTCGATAGTGAAAAGTAAAAACTAACACTTCGAACTGATGGTGAGAACTCAAACTTCTAACTGAGCGATAATCGGAGGCTACACATCTGTAAAGCTATGGGGAAGACACAAGTTAGGGCTTTTTTTTAGATTTTAGGTGAAGAGCGGGAAAGAAGATGAGCTAAATTAAAAATGCCTCCTATTTTAATTTAATAAAAATAAGAGACCTCACAAGGTATCTTATTTTAAAGTATTATTTAACAAATTTGATTAATAAAATGAGACCTCACGAAGTATCTAAAATTAAATTAGTATTTTTTATTTTAACAAATAGTGACCTCGTGAGGTCGCATATTTTATACGAAAACATACTATAAAATAAAAAAAGTAAAATAAGTCACTTATATTATTAATTAGGCAATTTTTTTTTATGAAATCGCCCTCACGAGGTCTCTCCTATTAATAAAAAATTAAAAAAAGTTATTGATGCAAATAGCAACCTTATGAGGTCTCTTTTTAGAGACCTATTTTTGAGGTTTCTTTTTTTAGGTCTCCTTTTGCAATATTTTTAGTAGTGGGAACTCCTTGATAAAGGTTTTATTCATCCCTCTGCTTCTCCTTGGAGTGCTCCGGTATAGTTTCTAAAGAAAAAAGGATGGTAGCATGAGAATGTGAATAGATTACTAGCAGTTGAATAAGTTCACTTTTAGAATAAGTATCCCTTACCTAGTATAGATGATTTGTTTGACCAGTTGCATGGCACTTTTGTTTTTTCTCTAAGATTCAGTTGAAGTCAGGTTACCATCAGTTAACAGATTAGTCCCGAGGACATACCTAAGACAACTTTAGGACCTGTTATGGGAATTATGAATTCTTAGTGCTATCTTTTGGGTTGACTAATGTGACGACTGCTTTATGAGCTTGATGAATGGGATTTTAAAGTCTTTCCTAGAATCTTTTGTAATGTGTTCATTGATGATATTTTGATCTATTCCAAAACTAAGGAGGACCATGTAGATCACCTTCGTATTATTTTGGGTATCCTGGGAAAGCAAAATTTGCATGCAAAGTTTTGAAAGTGTGAATTGTGGTTGTCGTCTGTTTCCCTCTTGGAGGATGTAGTTTATTCAAAAGAGCTGATGGTAAAACACCAAAAAATTGAGGCAATTGAGAATTGGGTTCAACCTAGTTTTGTGTTTGTGGTTAGGAGCTTTGTAACTCTTTCTAGCTACTATCGTAGATTTGGTAAGAACTTTGCTTCTATTGCTACTACGCATATGACAAGGTTGACCTAGAAAGGGGGTACTCTTTGTGGGGTCAGACTAGTGTGAGGAAAGCTTCCAAGCTACCATGGAAAGCACCTTACTATGCAAATCCAAGCTAATAAAGGAAGAGTACTATTACTCAATCCAAGCTACCATGAAATGATGTGGCCTCACCAAATCAAGTTGCCAAGCAAAGCATTATGTTGTGCTTAGTTCAAGCTACATTGGAAAGGTATGATTGCTCAATCCAAGGATGTCCATGAGTTCTATTAACTCAAGCTACCATGGTTGGTCTTGTCTTACCAAGTCAAGCTATTCATGAACGGATCATATATCACAACTTCAAGCTATCATAGTTCATACATTCCTTGATTTATTATAGGTGAGCAAGTCTTTCAACCTAGAATCATTCTAATTTCTATGTGAGAAAACCTTTCACATACATACATACATACATACATAGGGTAGATCATGTGGGTGAATCTTCCACAACAATCCTATCTACAATTCAACATTTATTATATAGCCCCCAATCTCAAGCGCTACTAATCATAGTTCATCATGCATACATTAGCCCCAATTAATTCATGTCTATTTACTTAATTTTCAAGAGGTCTACAATATATTTCATCAATTCTAGAAGATTACATCTAGATTCCCAATTTCCCCTTTCATGGCATAAACTCAACTATTCAAATTCACTTTAGAATCATAGGTTAAGAATGTATACATGTATAATCATACTAAAACATGCAATTCTATCATAAACAAACATAAACAATTATAAACGTTCATAATCCACTCTATTGGATCATAACCCATAACATGAGGAGAAACCCTAATTTGACTTGGGGAATTCTTCTTCTAAATTGGGGAGAACATGGGGCTTCATGGATGAAAGGAGTCCATGAATGAATAAACCATCATACCATGATTACAAAGCCTACCAATCTTGAATTAATGGACACTTGAATTGACCTAGCTTGAATGAGAAAAATCAAGAAAACCTTTCTTGATATTCTTGAATTAGTTTCTTGAAATCTCTATGTCCAAGAATTATAATTTTCATTAGTGATTCATAATTTTGTAGAGGAATTTGAGTTGGAAAGAAGTAATTCTTGGGGAAGAACTTACATTGAAGAAGAATCTTGAAAAAGATGGAAAAAATATTTAAAAAGATTGAAAGAATCTTAAGAAAGAGTGAAAGAATCTTGAATGGAGTCTTCTACTTTGATTTTTTCTTAGAGGTTTGGCTTAGGGTTTGAGTGAGAAGAGAATGATGGATTAAAAGATGGAAATGAGATTGTTTAGGGCTTTATAGGAGTTGAAAAATCCATTTTTAAGGTTTTCCTAGTGGTATTAAGAGAAGAAAATTACGTTATTTAAAATTCTCCCGCGGCTAAAATGGAACTGCACTACACGAGTTACTAAAATGGTCCTGATTTTTTACACAAAAATTAGATTGACGCGAAATTTGTGGCGTTGGAAAGAGGATTCCAATACCTTTAATTGGATAGGTTATGGGCCACGTAGTTCTTTATATTCTAAGAGGTATGGTCATTTGAATTTGACTTAAGTAAAATCTTATGTCAAAACTTAATCGGTAAGAAAACTTTCAACTATACTTTGTGCTAGGAGCTTATAGTGAACTTAATTGATATCCAAAATCATTCCCACAGTAAAGAATTTACCTTAACACCTAAGAAAAATTAAGAGTCACTCAGTACGACCTTATACGCAATTCAAGAATGGTTTGGGCTTAACTTAGAAATTTTCGAGGTGTTACAATATCCCCCTTGTGAACATTTGTCCTCGAATGGGACTCTAGGCACTTCTTAAGGTCACGACTCTAGACTAGCATCCCATCATGCATGCAACATATCTAAATGCACACAACCAAAGAGGAATCATCAACTCTAAGCTAAACATGTTTAATGAAACACAAGGGAGTATGAACTACATCTAACAACCCAAATGATAGTTTGGAACTAATATTAAGTTTTGATAATTTAACAAACTTAGGGATCCAACAAGGAACCAGATCCTTATTATTGGGATTACTGAGAGTGAAATGAATGAATAAACTCAGTGTGAGGAATATTTGTGTGTCATCATCAAAAAGAGGGAAAATGTTATATTCTAGGTGTTTTGATAATCCTCACAAATGCATGGACCTGGCCCCTGGCAGAGTTCTCTCGTCTAGATTCAAATGAGGTACAACTATAAAGCTGTCACATCAGGTGGTAGGTGAAAAGAGAAGACCATCTTCAAGAAAGAACACTGCACAACTCAACAACGGGACCTGATAGACTGAACAAGAGTCTTTGTTGTATTTTAAGTTTTGTGTCTTAGATGCTTACATTGTAAATCTACTCCTAAGTTATAAAGGATAGTAGATTATTTTCTTGTCTAAATATTTAGTTTGAGTCGTATTAACTAGAGTTAGTTAGTCGAATATTCTATGTTTTGGTCAAGCCTTTTACACCATTGTTTTGGTGTTCTCTTGGGTAGAGTTGCCTAGGAGTAACAACTACAGTTAGTTGATGTGTGGTGCAGCAGAGTTGCTGCTCGTTTAACCTCTTGTCTTGGAGATCAGAGTTGGTGGCTAGAGTTAGCCTTGGGGGTTCTTAAAGTGTAGATCAACTAGAGTTAGTTGGTTTAGTTGGCGATATGATTATTTCTTTGGCTCGTTTAGGTAATAGGAGTATTACTTAAAATGGGATTAGGGTGTTAATCTCACGGTTGTGGTTGTAAACTGTGTTTCGCTGTTGCTTGACAAGATTAGTGAAAACAGTTTGAAAATCCTGTGTGACAGGTCGTGGTTTTAGTCCCTTGAGCAATGAGGCTTCCACGTAAAACTCTTGTACCTGTTTTACACACTGTTATTATGTAGAGGGACCTGGTCCCGTGATCACTGGTGGACGCATACATTCCAACAATTGGTATCAGAGCTTGGGATCTCTATCTAGTTAACACCAAGAGAGATATTCTTGAAGGAAAGGGCGACACCAGTAAGAGTGCAAAGAAGTCAGTTTTCCACAAAACCTCCTCTTTTTAAGGGTCAGTTCTATACACGCTGGAGGATTAGAATGAGAGACTATCTCATGGCTGAGGATATTGAAGTGTGGGACGTGATATGTGAAGGTCCTTATGTGCCAACCATGGAGGTTAAGGTTGGAGAGATAACAATAGTGATTCCCAAAACTAGAAAATAGTATAATGACTCTGACAAGCAACTAGTTCGGAAAAATAACAAAGCCAAGAAGCTACTTATGTGTGGCATTAGAATCGATGAATACGATCTGATCTCTTCATGCGAATCAACCAAAGAAATTTGGGATCTGCTGAGAACTAGTTATGAGGGCACGGAAGAAACAAGGAAATCTAAGCTAGATTTCTTTACTGCTTAGTTCAAAAGTTTCACCATGAAAGAAGGTGAACCTGTTCATGAAATACACACAAGATTCTCCACCATTACAGATGAGCTCATGCTCCTTGAAGAACTAGTCCCCTTGTGTAGACAAGTCTCCAAGATTCTAGAAATTTCTCCCAGATTTTGGACAAATGGTTTTGCGACTGGCAATAAGACAAGGGAACTTGAAAAAAAGACTCTGTGTGCACTGTTTGAGCATCTTCAAGCTCATGAGATGCTTATAAAAGGGAAGGGTCTAGTTTTCAAAGGTGAAGATATGAGGGAAGATCTGACTGGTGATGTTGATAAAAAAAGAGATGCAAAATGGGATAAATCACTAGCTTCTAAGGTGTAACAAAGTGAAATTTCTAAAATAGATGAAACCATGAAAAAAGAAAATCACAAAAGTGCTATAAGCTCTACTAACGTATGTTACAAGTGTGATAAACCAGGTCACTCCATTAGAGACTTCTCTATAATCAAAGTTGACCACGGAGAATATGTCAAGTCTTGAGAAAGTAAAGACAGAGAGGGACATGGTCCGTGACAAGCCAAGCGAAAGAGAAGACTTTTTTCAGGTAGTGAAGAAGGATATGGCTGCATGGAAAAATTCCTCAAGTGAATCAGATGACTCCTTCATGGCTAAGTCAAATGAGGAAGATGCTAATGAAAAGGTAACCATATCATACTTCAAGCAAAACTTGAATATTTTTTCTACCAGTAAATTGAGAAAGCTAGCTGTTGTACTACTTGTTTGATAAGTGAGCTAATAATTGAGAAGGATCTCGTGAACAATAGCCTAGACATCACTCAAGATGGAAAAATTGCTTTAGTTGCCCAAACATCGTATATTGAAAGTCAAATGGTTGTTCTAGAAGATGAAAACCTAAAACTGAAGGAAGATATAAAAGAGGCAGCTACTACAATTTTTAAAGGGAAGAACAAGGCTAGCAGCTTGTAGCTGGAGCTTGAAAATAAGTTGCACACTGCTGAAATGAAGTTGAAATTGGCTCTAGAGAGAAATCTTATGCTGGAGAGGGACCTGGTCCGTGTAAAAGAGGAACTTGAAAAATCCCTCAAATGGACCAATACCTCTAAGATCCTTACAAATCTAATTGGTCAAGGCAACAACAATAGAAGAGGTATGGGATGTGAGAAGATAGATCCCCTAGACAATCCTCACCGTAAATCTGTTTCTGGTGTTGACGATCTACTGTGTGTGCATTGTGGTCGAGATGGACATCTTCAGAGAGATTGTCCTGTTTTGAAAAAATATGAAGGAATTTCATAAAGCTATTCCAAACTGAGGAATAGACTGAAGAAGGGACATGGTCCTGCTTATGATCTCAAGTTGAAGAAAGCTAGTCTGCCTTACTGGACAAAATATTTTCTGATCACTCCATTATCTGCCTATTGGGAACTCCGTCTCAAATGGGTTCCCAAGGCTCACAAATGATTTGCTATGCAAGTGAGAGGAAGTAGCATCAGACAGTGTGGTTTATGAATAAGTGGATGCTCAAAACACATGACTGTGAAAATTACAAAACTTCCTCTCTCTCAGGGCACTTCAAGGTAGAGGTGTCTCATTTGGCGATGGCAAGAAAGGGTATATTTTTTTAGGGGTAGACATGTTTGGGAAATCTATGGAACACACTATTGAGGATGTGTACTATGTCAATGGTTGAAGTACAATCTTTCAAGTGTTTCATAGATGTGTGATGAATGAAATAAAGTTAAGTTCTTATTAGAAAGAACGTGTGGTCACAAACTTTCTCTCTCAGGGGATGATTTTGATAGAAACGAGATGCAAGAACATGTATATTGCTGATCTGATTACTGCTCGTTGAGACAGTTTCAATTGCCTTAGTGCAAAAAGTGAGAATGCTGAGGTATGACATGAGAGACGTCCTCTTGTGAATGTTTCTGTACTGCACAAACTTTTGTCAAGGGACCTGGTCCCCAGTCTGCACAAAATGAAATTTGCAGATGACAAAGGTTATGACACTGATATTAAAGAGAAGTGGATCAGACCATCCATTAGGTGATATATGAAGGCTTTTAATCTTTCAAAGAACCTTTAGGCTGAAGTAATGAATGTTACATGTTCTGTGACCAAAATGATGATATTGAGAAGCTTAATCTCAATGATGTTCGAAAGAGTATCTGTGGGATATTAATCCTCCAACAAGGCTTATCCGGTGTATAAAAATGTGTGCATTGAAATAGATGTTCATGTGATTTTTGATGAGCTTGGATAAATTGAGAAGTAAGTTGCAAAACGAAGAAGATTCTGAGATGGAAGAGATGTTTCAGATTCAGAGAGATGGTCTAAACAGTGAGCTTGCTGAATAATATCCTCTTCACAAATCCAGCAGTCCCAAGGAAGCTGATGCAGATGATGAACCTGATGAGGGACCCGGTCCTGTGGGCAGCACTGAACAAAGATGATGCAGTTCAAATTGATAATGTGTATTCTGGAGATGAGAATGAAGAAGCTAATAAAGCTCAGTTTGAAAGAAGCAAAGTATGACACTTTGTTTCCCAACCAGCTGACAGGTTGTCCAAGTTCCTCTCAACAATGGTTTCGAAAGAGCTAAAATTAACAAAATCCTTTTTCTGAAATCACAAGGAAATGTATTGCTGATCATTCAAGTGTATATCAATGATGTCATCTTTAGAGAAACCTTTTGAGTTGTTGTGTGAAAAGTTTGCCACATTCATGGGTAGTGAGTTCTAAATGAGCACTATGGGAGATTTCTTCTTAGAGCTACAGATTCATCAAACCTCTAAAGGTACCCACGGTTGTCGAGAAAAGTACATCCATGAGCTGCTCAAATGACTTAACATACTTGAAGTAAAGACAATGATAAAAAGGGGTAATATCATCATGAAGTTTTGCAAAATGGAAGATCAAGTGGCTGACATCTTCACTGAAGCCCTAAGCAAGGAGCATTTGTATACTTTCATAGGAACTTAGCTATAAAGAAGAAGATAGCACAACGTTCAAGGCAATTGATTTCTGATCAAAGATAGGGACTTGGTACCAGTTCAGAGAGGCTGCTAAAAAAGTTTCATGCTATGGATGCCTAGACAATTCATACTCTCATGGGCACTAACTTGAAGCTGGATGTTGATGAGCATGGTTTAGATATTTCATTCTTGTACAAAGGAATCACATTTGAAGGATGTTGAGAAAATCTTGAGACATTTTAAGAAGACAGGGGACCCGGTCCTATTCTGCCCATCAGGAGACTTTTTTATTTGGAGTACATGGTGATGCTGATTATGCTGGGTATCAAGTTGATGGAAAGAGTACCTCAGGAGTGGCTTATGCTATAGGCTGATCTCTCACTCATGGGGAGCTAAAAGGCAAGATTCAGTTGCTCTTTCATCAACTGAGGCAGAGAATGTAGCAAGTGCATCTTGATGGGCTAAATCTTGTGGATCAAGTAGCAGCTTGAAGCTATTAGAAGATCTGGCCATATAATCAAACTGAAGTTTGGAATGCTGAAACAATTTTGAATGGATTCTGCCTAAAGCAATCAACTCTCTCATGACTATGCAAAGGGAGTAGGTATCCTTGTTTTTATGTTATGTATGTTTTAGCAAGTTCAGTGTCATACCTTTTGTAGGTATACACACATGGAAAAAGGGCTGAAGGAAAAGGGAGATCAAGACAGATCTTGACAATCACATTCAAACTAAGAGAGGGACCCGGTCCGTTCTCGAAGGTTAGCACTCTTAAGATTGCATTTTGAATTATGCATGTGAACCATTGCAATTGCCACATGTCTATCATTCAAGTATCTGACCGTTGTCCCATCTTTTGAATACCAAAATGACACTTTCTTCCACATAATACACCATTTCATTTCCCTTATACTCCATATTTCTTTCCAAATCATAAATTTTCAAAACCTTCTTTTCTACTTTCTCAAAAAACACTTCAAATGTGTAAATCCTCTACTCCAACTAGAGAATTTCTGATAAAGATGTTTTCAAGAGTGAAGAGAGACCAGGTCCTAGAAGAAAAAATGAGATGCTGAGAAAGATGATGTTCAAAAAGAAAAAGGTTGATGTCCTGAGAACTCAAAGTATTCTGAATAAAAGGGTGTCTGAAAAAAAAATGAAAAAAAAAATTGGTTCCTTAATTATTGATCTATTCATCTCGGAGGCCTTGAGTAAGTTTGATTTCAACAATCTTTCTGGCATGAGAAACTCAGGCTTGCGTTGGAAGTTATGATAGTTGCTATTGCTAATAGGGATACTGAAATGGTTTGCCTTTAGGCTTAGCTTTTGAAACAACACAATCAGAGGGACCAGGTTAAAAAAAAATTGGTAGCCCTGAAGGTTCAACATTAAGCCTGGGCAGCAAAAAATGTGAGCTTTAAAAGAGGCTTCTGATAATACTATGCTAAGGGATATGCTCTACTAATTCTATTCTTTCAATCCCTTGCCTCTAAGTCATCCCTCCTTCTCTTCCTAACTTTCTAAGTCAGTCCTCTTTCCTCTTTTTCTATCGAACCTAAGTGGGCATTGTTCTGGTTTTCATTCGTAATCATATTTGCAATGCTTTGATGGCTGATCTTTTATTGATGAATGAAAAATGTCTTGCTTCTACTGGTTTGTCTTATTACTTTATGCATTTTTACTCATGCTCAGTGTTGCCCAAGTGGCCATGAATTTTCTTGAACTGCATTTTTTTCAACTTAGTTTACTGCTTTAACCTTTTTTATGATGTCGAAAGGGGGGAAATTGTTAAGGTATGAGATCAATGATGTAAGCTATTTGAAGAAGACATATGTTATCTATTTGAAGAAGACGTGGGTCATGCCTATAGGGGGAATAAATGCTAGCTACTTGAAGAGGACCTAGTCATGCCGATAAGGGGAAAAAGTTGTTTGTCATCATCAAAAAGGGGGAAAATGCTAGTTTGATGTTTTGATGAGTTGACAAACTTCGGGGATGATGAAACTCCAGTTACCCAAAGAGTTCTAATTGATAGGGGGAACTGGTAAATAAATCTGTTTTCATCAAAAAGGGGGAAAATGATTGTTGGGAGCTGATATTAAGTTTTGATGATTTAACAAACTTAGGGATCCAACAAGTAATCATATCCTTGTTATTGGGACTGCTGACAGTGAAATAAATGAATAAACTCAGTGTGAGGAATATATGTGTGTCATCATCAAAAAGGGGGAAAATGTTATATTTTAGGTGTTTTGAGGATCCTCACAAATGCAGGGACCTGGTCCCTGGCAGAGTGCTCTCATCCAGATTCAAATGGGGTACAATTGTAAATCTATCACACCAGGTGCTAGGTGAAAAGTGTAGTGTACTGCACCAATAGAAAGAGCGGACGATACTGTTTGTTTCAATGGCTCACAAATGCAGGGACCTGGTCCCTGACAAAGTTCTCTCCATCAGATGCATAATGGGGTACAATTGTAAAGCTGTCCTGTCAGTGGTTGGTGAGGCTCCAGCGTACTGAACGAATCAGAATGGACGAGGGTGTTTGTCCAACGGGTAATAAATCTTTATGGTTGATATTTTCAACATGACAGACACCATATTAAATTCATTCATTCAAAGGAGGAAGTCAGCCAGCAAGCCTTTCAAGAACTCACAAAGAAAATTGCAAGGGACCTATTCCCTACAAGATTGCTTACATGAAAGGTGACAAGACAGCTATCAGAAAAGCTGCCACCTCTGATGTGGTAGGTGCACAACTTTTCTAAACAAAAGGCTTTAGCCAATACGGTGGTCTCAATGAGTTACTGTTGATTTTATATAATCTCTTTCCAAAATACACAAACTCAAGATTTGGCAAACAAAAACTTGGATTTTCTCTGAAAATTCATAAGCTTGAAAAGAGAAGGCCATCTTCAAGGATGAACACTGCTCAACTCAACAACGTGACCTGATAGAGTGAAGAAGAGTCTTTGCTGTATTTTGAACTTTGTGTCTTAGGTGCTTACATTGTAAATATATTCCTAAGTTATAAAGGATAGTAGATCATTTGCTTGTCTAAATATTTAGTTTGAGTCATATTAACTAGAGTTAGTTAGTCGAATCTTCTAAGTTTTTGTCAAGACTTTTACATCATTGTTTTGGTGTTCTCTTGGGTGGAGTTGCCTAGGAGTAACAACTAGAGTTAGTTGATGTGTGGTGCAACAGAGTTGTTGCTCGTTTAAGCTCTTATCTTGGAGATCGGAGTTGGTGGCTAGAGTTAGCCTTGGGGGTTCTTAAGGTCTAGATCAACTAGAGTTAGTTGGTTGAGTGGGTAATAGGATTATTGCTTTGGCTCGTTTAAGTAATAAGAGTATTACTTAGTGTGGGATTAGGGTGTTAATCTCACGGTTGTGGTTGTAAACTGTGTTTCACTTTTGCTTGAAAAGCCTTTGTGACAGATCGTGGTTTTACTCCCTTGAGCAAGGAGGTTTCCACGTAAAACTCTTGTGCCTGTTTTACATTGTGCTATTTATTTTCTGCACTGTTACTCTGTCGAGGGACGTGGTCCCGTGATCACTGGTGGACGCATACATTCCAACACCAAACATGCTTGAAATCTTAACATTTACTCATGTTCAAGGAGGAACTACCATCTCCAAGCTAAAAGCATGCTCAACACACTCTTATGGAGCCTATGTGCACTCTATGCCCATAACATACATCCAATGAGGAATCTCTCAACTCCAAGCTAAGACATGTTCATCACCTCATCTCACGAAGTCTATATGCAACTCATACCAAATGCACTACAACATGAGGAAAACTAATCATTCAAACTTACTTTCTTTCAAAACACAAGCTTTTCATGAACATGCACAACATAAGGAAATCATGAAACATCTAAAGCACACATGACTCCAAAACTTACTACAACTAAGATGAACTTATCATCTCAAGCTAAAGGACGAATAGAAGGACAAGATAAGGATACCGGTACATCTTATTGGGCTTGGCCTCCCAAGTAGCACCCTCACCTAAAACCCTCACTAAAAGGTCACTCCTTAACACTTTCATGGAAGCAATTTCCTTGCTATTCTATCTCTTAACTTGTCGGTCTAAGTTCTCATATGGATTTACAAAACGGGGACTAAACTTTCCCAAACTCATTAAACTTCTTAAGGTGAGAATTTCTGGCAACCCAAATCATTTAACATTAAGAACACTCATTAGCCTTGCTATCTAAGCACACTATCTCCCCTTTGGGATTAAGACTAGGTGGAATTTCTAAGCACTGATGCTTATCGTGACCAACGACACTAACCTACGGTACGAGTGTCTATGATCATTGATAATATAGTAACCCAACTAAAGGTTGGGGTCGTGTCCCAAGGGAGTAATTTTGAGAATTAATAGAAAAATAAAATTTACTTCTAACTAGTCGTAGCTAAAGACATTAACGAGTAAAAACATAGTAAATTAAAGGAGGTGACACAAAAGTGTCAAATATCATTAGGGTTTTTGTCACAAGTAGTAAAAACAACAAAAATAACAAGAAAGTCAAGTTTGGGGAAAAGGTCTTGGGGTGTGACTGCAATACAAGTTGAGATAAATCGTTGGGTACATGCTTTCAATAGGAAATTTACAAGATAATAGTGACTAGGATAAGCTTTAGATGGAAATAAGTTCCCTCTCGGGCAACTTACGCCATTTCAAATACGTTCCTCTCGAACACCCACTTACCACAAGAAGGCCAGCCTACACCTTACCCCACTCACTCTCTTGAGCTGAGTGTTAGGATATGGGACTTGGGCTCACCCTCTTGGGCTGAACCTCATGTCGACCCACTCCTTAGGCCATTAGTCTAGCGGTCTTGGTTTCGCGACCTCCCTCTCGGGAAAGCCGAAAACACTTGGGTGGTTTTGTATTTGCAACTATAAACCCATTAAATTAAACCACAACCACTAGGTGAAATCACCATTAAAATACATCTAACCTATCAGCAAGCAAGACCCAACAACAATATCAACACATATTTTCTAAATCACACCCCAAGAATGGGGTTTTTTAGCCAAACATTAAGAAATAACAAAATACACCTAAAATAATACTAAAATCAAATGGGTATAAGGAATTAAACCTTGATTTAGCAAAGGAAGAAGAATGGAGAAGATCCACTTACAACTTGGGGAAGATAAAATCCTTCTTTCTTCAAGTCTCCCAAAAAATCCTCTCCAAACTTGAGAGAAAATATCCCAAAAAAGAACTATTCTATTGTGAAAATTATAATAATGGTTCGACTCCTTAAAAATTAATAAATTTTTTAGTATTTATAGACTTCAGAAATTAGTGTTGGCGGATCGCTCGGCGAGGTTAGTCGAAGTCGTCGAATGACTCAGCGATCCGCCCTACTTCTGTCTCATTGCCGTTTCGTGCTTGCCTTCAACATCTTCACGTTCTGTACCATTGGGCGGTATGGCACTGCTTCGCAAAACTATTCGGCGAAGTGCCGACTGCTCCTTTCATCACCTTTTTTATCCTCTTCCTTCAGGGCTTTGCGTACTCCTTTTAGCGATTCACCAAGTGTGCTTAGCGGAGCTCAGGCTTAAATTTTTTTGTTCTTTTCGGCCTTTTTGTTACTTTTTGCGCGTGAGTGTCCATGCTTGCATTCAAACTTTAAATACCTAAAACTTAAGAGGTTTCGTAAGATATTTAGACAAAATAAACTTTTGAGGACACTATTTCTATCAAAATAAAGCCTTAAATGAGTCCAATTTGTGGACTCATCAAGCACCGACCCTTTCAATTCTAAGGTTGGATCACATTATCACTAAGATTTCACATGGATCATACAAGAGGATTATAAACCATGGTGAATTACACTACTACCCTTTAGAGGAGTCTACTCTTTCAACGAATCTAGGCATTACTTAAACACCCTATTCATCTAATCTATCTACATACCTTAAAACTCATACTGACTAAGTCGAGTTCTACCATAAATAGAACATAACAGTAATGCAGCCCATCCATCCCAAGGATGACATCTAAATCTAGTATATCAAGTTGTATCTAGTCACATAGCCATAATTGGCATCACAACCAACATTTTCTCCCTCGCTCCTTGTAGCATGAGCCCTTCACTTCAAATAGTCATATATTGAAGACCATCGGATAAGGAGTAGGAGAAAGACCTAATAAACTTAAACTTTGTGGCATGACTTAGAGAATGAAGAAATGAAGTTTCCTAAGCATCGAATAGCCTCTCATTCATATATGTGGCACGCTTCACACTTATGAACAAGACTCTACTAAACTGAGACATCCTAGAACCATTCTAAATCTTGTGCTCTGATACCAAGTTTTTCACAACCCAGGGTACCCTCTGGATGTGACACGAGTACAAGACTCTGAGAAGTCTCATACAAGCCTCTTAGCATATCATAACATAAGTTAATAGAAAAGTGCTGGAAATTTAAAACATTTTTCCAATAATAACGAAGTTTCATAAAACGAAGCGGAAGTCTTTAATATTGTCTCAAACCATCTAATACTTGAAAAGACTTAGGGATGCAGCCCAAACAAAGTTCTAAACATAAAATAAGATACATAAATAAAAGGTTATCAAATCCACGATGGTATGGAGACTCACCAAATCTTCACTTGCTTTCTGTACTAAGATCCTAGCCATGAGGATGGAACTCAATATTGTCGGACCCTACATTTGATAAGAATGTAGGCAAGAGTATGCGTTAGTACAATAATGTACTAAATATGATGGCTATCATAAATCATCAATATAAGCATAACATATGCATAAGATATAAGAACATAGTCATATACCATAATCATAAGAGACATCAACATAACATAAGAGAACCACTTCATAAGTACCCTCAAAGTTTGGTTGTGCAATGCATGGATAAGACCCCATAAATCTCACCCATGCTAACCAAACCCCTTTAGATCCTCATTCATATTCATTATCCTTTGATTTCAACCTTAGCTTAATTCTCCTAGGACAGGGAACATTCACATTTAATCAAACAAATCAAGGAAGTCAATTATGGCAATAATCCAAGCTAAGCATACATCATACAAGTAAACATCATATCGAAACATACTTACTATACTTCTTTAGAGTAATATTGTTTCATAATAAACATTCTACCTTGATTAGGGATTAGTCCCTCATGTTCATACTATTCATGAAAGAGTACTTCTTTAATAGTTCAAGACAAATAATGACTCATGAATGGCTACAATTTACCAATTCAAGGATACCAAGGAAAATCACCTTGCAATGCTAGACCATGGTACCATGTAAAGAACCTAACTATACAAATCCAACCTAATCAAGGAAGAGTACTATTGCTCAATCCAAGCTACCATGAAATGATGTGGCCTCACCAAGTCAAGTTGCCATGCAAAGCCTTCTGTTGTTCTTAGTTGAAGCTATATTGGAAGGGTACGATTGCTCGATCCAAGGCTGTCCATGAGTTCTATTAACTAAAGCTACCATGCTTGGTCTTGTCTTACCAAGTAAAGCTATTCATGAAGGGATCATATATCATAACTTCAAGCTATAGTAGTTCATACATTCTTTGATTCATTATAGGTGATCAAGCCTTTCAACCTAGAATCATTCTAATTTCTATTTGAGAAAACCTTTCACATTATACATACATAAATACATAGGGTAGATCATGTGGGTGAACCTTCCACAACAATCCTATCTACAATTCAACATTCATTATATAGCCCCCAATCTCAAGCGCTACTAATCATAGTTCATCATGCATACATTAGCCCTAATCAATTCATGTCTATTTACTTAATTTTTAAGAGGTCTACAATATATTTCATCAATTCTAGAACATTACATCTAAATTTCCAATTTCCCCTTTCATGGCATAAACACAACTATTTCAAATTCACCTTAGAATCATAGGTTAAGCACGGATACATGTATAATCATGCTAAAACATGCAATTCTATCATAAAAGAACATAACCAATCATAAACGTTTATAATCCACTCTATTGGATCATAACCCATAACATTAGAAGAAACCCTAATTTGACTTGGGGAATTCTTCTTCTAAATTGGGGAGAACATGGGGCTTCATGGATGAAAGGAGTCCATGAATGCATAAACAATCATACCTTGATTACAAAGCCTACCAAGCTTGATTTAATGGAGACTTGACTTGATCTAACTTGAATGAGAAAAATCAAGAAAGTCTTTCTTGAGATTCTTGAATTAGTTTCTTGAAATCTCTATGGCCAAGAATTATGATTTCATAATTGTATGGAAGAATTTGAGTTGGAAAGAAGGAATTCTGGAAGAAGAATCTTCAAAAAGATGGAAAGAATTTTGAAAAAGATGGAAAGAATCTTGAAAAAGATTGAAAGAATTTTGAATGGAGTCTTCTACTTTGATTTTTCCTTAGGGTTTTGACTTAGGTTTGAGAGAGAAGAGAATGATGGATTAAAAGATGGAAATAGGATTGTTTAGGGATTTGTAGGAGTTGAAACATCAGTTGTTAAGGTTTTCCTAGTGGTATAAGGAGAAGAAAATTACCTTATTTAAAATTCTTCCGTGGCTAAAACGGAACTACACTACACAAGGTACTAAACTGGTCATAACATTTTACATGAAAATTGGATTGCCGCAAAATTGGTGGAGTTGGAAAAAGGATTCAAATACCTTTAATTGGATAGGTTATGGTCCACGTAGGTCTTTATATTCTAAGAGATATGGTCATTTGAATTCGGTCTAAGTAAAATCTTATGTCAAAACTTAATCGATAAGGAAACTTTCAACTCTACTTTGTGCTAGGAGTTTCTACTAACCTTAATTGATATCCAAAATCATTCCCACACTAAAGAATTTACCTTAACACCTAAGAAAAATTAAGAGTCACTCAGTACGACCTTATACACATTCAAGAGTGGTTTGGGCTTAACTTAGAAATTTTTGGTGTGTTACAAGAAGGACCAGCAGCTTGTAGCTTGAGCTTGTAAAATAGTTGTGCACTACTAAAATGAAGATGCAATTGGCTCTGGAAAGAAATCTTGTGTTGGAGAGGGACCTGGTTCATGGAAAAGAGGAATTGAACAAATCTCTTAAATGAACCACTTCCTCTAAAATGTTTACAAATTTAACTAGTCAGGGTAACAACCATAAAAGAGGGCTGGGTTTTGAGAAGATATATCCCCCATACAATCCTCACAACAAATATGTTTCTGTTGCTGATAATTTTCTATATGTGCATTTTTGTCGAAATAGACATTTTAAGAAAGATTGTATTGTCGGGAAAAAACATGAAGAACATTTTTCAAACTATTCCAAACAGAGGAACAAGCAAAATAAGGGACCTTGTAATGCTTCTAGTCCTAAGTTGAAGAAAACCAATCTGCCTTTCTAGATAAAAAAAAATTCTTATCACTCATTTATTTGCTTATTAGGAACTCTGTCTCAAATGTCTCCCCATGGCTATCAAGTGGCTTGCTATGCAAGTTAATGAGGTAGCATCAGTCATTGTTGGTTCATAAATAGTTGATACTCTAAGCACATGATTGGGAAAACTAAAAATTTCATCTCTCTCACAAGGCACTTCAAGGTGGAGGTGTCTCTTTTGACAATGGTAAGAAAGGGTACATTCTTCTTGTAGGCAAGATCTGAAAGTCTGTGGAACACACCATTGAAGTTGTGCACTATTTCAATGAGTTAAAGTACAATCATCTAAGTATTGCACAGAAATATGATAAAGGAAATGAAATTAAGTTCTTATCAGATTAATGTGTTGTTACAAACTTGATCTCTCGGATGGTGATCTTGATAGAAAAGAGAAGCAAGAACATGTATACTGCTGATCTGAACACTACTTGTAGTAACCGTCTTAATTTCCTTAGTGCTCAAGGTGAGAATACTCATCTATGATACATGAGGCATGATCATGTGAGTGCTTCGCTACTGAAAAAACTTGTGTCAAGGGATCTGGTTCATAGTCTACCAAAGATAAAATTTACAGATGACAAAGTTTGTGATACTCGTGTTAAGGGGAAGCAAACCAGCTCATCATTCAAGCATAGGAAGAAAGTGAGCACCATCAGACCTCTTGAGCTGCTTCATATGTATCATTATGGTCTTGTGAATATTTAAAGTCGAGAAGGAAAGAAGTATACTTTTGTAATCGTGGATGACTTCTCAAGGTTCACTTGAACTATATTTCTGTGTGACCAACATTAGTTTGATCAGGTTAATCCTCAACACAACTCTTTATGAACTGCTCAATAATAGAAAGCCTAAATTGAGTTATCGAAAGGCTTTTGGTTGTGAATGTTTTGTTCTAAACAATGGGAATGATGATATGGGGAAGTATGATCCCAATAATGATGAAAGAGTATTTGTGGGATATTCTTCCTCCAGCAAGGCTTATCGTGTGTATAAAAAAATTGTGCATTGGAGAAAGTTTTTATGTGATTTTTGATGACTCTGGAAGAATTAAGAAGTTGCAAAACAAAGAGTATTTTAAGATTGAAAAGTTGTTTGAGATTCAGAGACACGGTCTAAATAGTGAAATCGCTAAAGAACATCCTTCTCAAGAATCTAGAAATCCAAAAGAAGTTGATACAGATGATGAACATGATGATGGACCTGGTTTGATAGACAATACTGTACAAAGATGATGCAGTTCCCACTAATAATGCAGATTCTAAAGGTGAGAATGAAGAAGCTGATCAAGCATAGTTTGAAAGAAGTAAAGCATGACAGTTGGTTCCCCGACCAGCTGACAGGTCGTCCAAGTTCCTTTTCGACAATGGTTTCAAAAGAGTTAGGATTGACAAAACCTTTCTTTTATAATCACAAGGAAAGGAATTGTTGATTATTCAAGTATATATTGATGATATCATCTTTGGAGCAACCTTTGAGGTGTTTTGTGAATATTTTGCTCCACTCATGAGTAGTGAGTTGCAAAATGAGCATGATATGAGAATTAAATTTCTTCTTCAAGCTGCAGATCAAGCAAAATTCTAAACGTACCTTTGTTTGCCAAGAAAAGGTACAAAAATTTAATGAAAATGTTTAACATTATGAATGCCAAGATAGTTGATACTCCTATAGGGGCCAACTCGAAGCTGGATGTTGATGGATCTGGTCCAGATGTAAATGATACAAAGCATAAAGGAATCACTAGATCCTTGCTATTTTTCACTGATAACAGACCTGCTATTATTTTCAGTATTGGGATTTAGGCAAGATTCCTAGCTTGTTCAAAGGAATCACATTTGAAGGATGTTAAGAGAATCCTGAGACATTTGAAGAAGACAGAGACCTGGTTCTATTCTGTTCATCAAGAGACTTTTTTTATTTGGAGGAATATGTTGTTGTTGATTATGCGGGGTATCAAGTTGATAGAAAGAGAACTTGAAGAATGGATCATTTTCAAGGCTCATCTATCATTTCATAGGGAAATAAAAGGAAAGATTTATTTGATCTTTCAACAACTGAGTCAAGGTATGTAGCAGTTGCAACTTGGTGTTCTCAACTCATGTGGATCAAATAGTAGCTTGAAGTTTTTTGAGTGGTTACTCAGATTATCCTTTTCTTGTGTGATAACACGAGTGCTTTCAATATGGCTAAGAACCCAGTCCATCATTAAAGAACTAAGCACATTGATGTGATATATCACTTTATTGCTTAGTTTTCTTTGTAGTAAAGTTGCTGCAGTAAGGGGGAAGGGATTAAGAGTTTAATTCCTAGGTTCCAAGAGTTTGTAATGTGAAACTTTGCTCTGTTTTGAGTGAAATGGAGTTTGGGTTGAAATCATGAGAGTACAGGTCATGGTTTTCACCTCCATTGAGCAAGGGGTTTTCAATCAAAATCCTTGTGCCTGATCTACTTTAAGCTATTAATTTTCCGCACTACTATTCTGTTGAGGGACCTGGTCAAGGGATCATTGTGGACGCATATATTCTAACAGATCCAAACGATATATTATTAAAATAATATCTTCTTGGATAGCTAAAAAACTATCATATGCAGGAAGAGGTCAATATGATCCAATCAATTACTTATGGTGTGCAAGCTTATTGGTCTTAATTATTTATGATGCATGTTCAAGTAATGAAAATAACAATAACCTATTCTAGAACCTATGCTGACAAGATCAAATACAACCTAAACATGACTCTTGTTGTTTGGAGTAGTGTTTTATTGTTTAAATCAATAGTATGACTAAATTTGATCAACCTATCTCTATGGTATAAAGTTGTAAGTGTTAGAAACTGCTATAAGAGGAACATCATTGAAGGATGCCACCATTCCCAAGCAAGATAGCCGGATGGTAAGAAAGATAATTGAGGTTAAGGGAATATTAATTCACTTACTAATTAATCTGACAAGAATGATTATCATCAAAATGTTGTATTTGACTCTCATAGGTGAGTAACCAAGACTATTCTGAAAATGTTTGCTATTCCATAATGATGCTAGATCTAGATTTACATTGTGGTTACCTACACAAGACATGCTACTTACTTGTGACAGAATGACTAAAGGAGGAATGCATGTAGACACAAAATATTATTTATTCTAGAATACAGATGTAGACGCATAAAAGTCTAATGCTCATAATAAACAACTCCCTGTCTTCTTTTTATTGAAATGGTAAATGGTCACTAGTGTTGTTTCTTGTTGTCTATCTCTCTGTCACTTTAATTTTTGTTGTTGAAATGGTAAATGTTACCCCTCAATCTAGCTACTGTAAGTGGCTGGACTTTCGGGGTGAGCTGCTTTGTGCGATTTTGAGCAGCTCGGGGTTCGGCAAGTGAATCCAATTTTGTTCATTTTGGATTCAAGTCTGAAGTATCTGAGCATCGACCTTCCTACACTGTGTGGCTTCCTTTCCCCCATGCTTTAGAGTGGCATGGTATCTATGGGAAGAGTATTAGTACTATATACTATGAAAAGAAAGAAAGAAGCTTAAAAATAATTAGTGAAAAGAACAAAAAATTCATTATGATATTCACTATTTTTTCCCTACAAATAAGTTACTGTAGACTGTGGAAGAGACCACGAGTCGTGGAACCCTAATGTAGGAAGGCAAGCCATATTTTGGGTCACAAAAGGTATAACTTGGAGCTAACAGTATGGCCCGTAAATCAAACTACATGACGTAAGTCCACTCTTAGTTCCTGTAGGAAGGTTACATGAATTTGGATTTTGGGACTACGAGGCTGAAATATAAGCCATATAAACTTCTATGGATCATACACAAGCTTGAGTCCTCAAAAAGAAAATAATATCTTCAGAATTCAATGTACGAGTGCTATCTACCGTCTGTAGATGGTTCTACGAGCCATAGATGGCCCTCGTACTAACAAAGGTAAGTATAGAAACAAGACCTTCAGGCTATGTTTATGAGGGGAAACTACAGGTCATGGAATGAACCACGGCCCATAGAATACCTACATAGGACAAAAAATATGCCCAGGTCAGTGTCTATCTCTCAAACACACCATACATTTTTCTACTCTATCTCCCCAACCTAATTACATATCATGACTTACATGCACTGTTTAGACATTACACTCACAAGACTTTCTTTCCTAGGTTTTATCAATTTAATTTTAAGAAATTCGATAATAAAACCCTAAGTTAAGTTCAATCATCCTAAATTCGACAAAAAGTAGTGATCAAACAAAATCCATACCTTAATGTGTGATATTAATGTTGTGACGTGTTGGAAAAAATGAAGCATTTGAATATCCTTCACTGACCACGATCTTAATTGTGTGTAGTGGGTCTTGGGGAATAGGTTTGATTGAGGAAACTGAGGGATGGAGATCGTCGAAAGTTGGGATTATATGGTGTGGTCTTTGAAATGTTGTGTGTTTGAAGGATGTTGTGAAGGGTTGTGAGTGTAACTGTCGAGGAAGATGATGGGAGAGGGAATGAAATGTGGGGGAATTATTTTTCAATAGGAAAATAAAACTTAAATTAGGTGTTTTAAAACCATTTGGTTTACCGGTCGGATCCGGTGAGACTTAATATACTAGGGTTTTATGAGGCCCATCTACAGACTGTATTCACATCTACGATCTGTGGATCATTTTCATGGATTGACTTTACACTTAGAAAATTTAGCAACATACCTAAGATCTACGAGCTTAGACAATGGATCATGTTTTTATATACGGTCCATACTATGCACTAGTAGACCTAAAGTTGCAGTTGGCATTGGACTGTGACTTGTCTGATCACCAACTGCCATTCATCGAATTAACTATGACTCCTAGATGGGACTCGTAGAACAAGTCTTATATGTTACTATTTGCCCCAGGATTCCATGAATACATTCAATGCACCACAGAGTGAACTACGAGCATTAGAGACCACCTATAGAACCTTTTGCTACTCAGGTTTTCTAGATTTTTTTCTTTTCTACCTACATAAGTAATAATTATTAGGCTTACCCTATCTCTTTCCTTGACTCTAATTTGAAACAAACCCAAATTTAGACTATGCTAACCTAAACTAAAACTAAAGAAAAGAAAACTACAAAAGAACCTAAACTAAGCATCTAGGGTTGCCTCCCAAGCAGTGTTTGATTTAATGTCGTGACATGATGCAGACTCATTGGTTACTCAAACTTCACAAAGAGCCTATACTTTCAAAACGTTTATTTCTTCAATGGTGCCCATGTAAACTTTTATCTATAGCCCATTTACCTTGAACCTCATTCAATCATCATTTTTTAATTCAATAACTCTGTATGGGAATACTTGAACCATTTTGAATGGGCTATCCATTTTGACTTGAGTTTGCAAGGAAATAAGCACAACCTTGAGTTGATGAGAAGGACCAAATATTCGGGTGCAAATTCTCATTTTTTCAATCTTTTGGTCATGATAGTTCTACATTCTCTCTTTGAAAAAGGCAGAACTTTCATAAGAGTTTAGGTGAAACTCATCAAGCTAATTAATTTGATTTAGCCTCTGGTTCGATGCAACACCTTGTCTAGATTTTGCCTTTTGAGTGCCCACATGGTTTTGTACTCTAACTCTACAAGTAGATCGAAAGACTTCCCAAACACAAGTAAGGATACATAACTATAGGAGACTTAAATGCAATTCGATATGCCTATAAAGAGTCATCAAACTTTCTCGACCAATCAGTTCTATTCAGATTCATAATCTTTGCCAGGATTTGCTTGATCTCTCGATTCGAAACTTCTACTTGCCCACTAGACTGAAGATGATAAGTATTTTCTACAATATTTCAAACACCATATTTCTTTAGCAAAACCTGGAACAACTTATTACAAAAGTGGGAACCTCCATCGCTGATTATTGCCCGCGGTGTGCCAAATTTATAGAAGATATTTTGTTTAAGAAATGTTGTAACACTCTTCCCTTCATTATTAGAAAGTGCTACATCTTCCACCCACTTAGACACATATTCAACAACCACAAGTATACAATTCATCCCATTCAAACTCACAAAGGGATCCTAAATGTCAAGGCCCCAAACAACAAACAATTCAATCACCAGAATAAAAGTGAGTGGGAGTTAATGTTTCATTGAAATACCTCTTTCTCTTTGACAACAATCACATGATTTGGCGAAGTCATGGGCATGTTAGTGAATAGTAAGCCAATAGGACCCAAATTGTAGAATTTTGTAGGCTGTACGGATACAACTATGATCACCAACAATAGGAGACAAATGATATGCTTCTAATATATTCTTCATCTCGACCTCAGGAATACCGTCGGGAATAATCCCATTAGTACAAACAAGAAATAAGTATGGTTTTTCCTATAAAAACTTCTGCACATTAGACATGAACTTTCTGAGTTGGTGAAAAGATAAGGCTGAAAACACCACATCACTCACCATATAATTAGTAAAAGCTGCACACATGGAATCAAATCATGTGACGCCGCCAAAACTTGTCCATCTGGGAAAGTGTCATCTATTTCAACCCCATCTATAAACTTCAACATAACATCTTCTTCTAATTTTGACAGGTTCTCAACAACACAACTTTTTGTACCTTTTTGGTTTCTAACTTCAAAATCAAATCTTGCAACAACAACACCTAGCAAATTAGTCTTGACTATGCATTCTTATTTTCCATAATATACCTCAATATTGAATGACTTTGGTTCCAAGGAATTATGATTTGAACTTGCAGAATGCAAAGACGGCGACAAGCAGTTCTTGGCCAGTAATTGTGTAGTTCCTTTTAGCAACATTCAAGAATTCTATAGCATAGTATATAGGACGAAGAATATTTTCAAACCTCTACCCTAACACTACACTTAACTCCACCCTTTTTCATCACACTTGACTTCGAACGCTTGTCCTATAACACTACGAAAATTGATAGGTTGAGTTTTGAATGGAAACTTGTAGAACTGATCTAGTGGCAGTTTTTACGGATCAATCAATGGTCCGTGGGAAGATCTACGATCCATAGATAGGGGTCATAGAAGTTAAGTGATATTTTGGAAAATATGAAGTCCAAGATGAGGATTTACGAACTAATATGATGGTTTGTAGAAATTTATACGAGCCTTAAGAAGTGTTCGTGGAAATGATTTAGACTTAGTATAATCTTGCATTTGATTTTTTGTTCTTTGAGAGGTGATATGCTCAAATTACACCTCCCTAAAGAAGTATAAGCGGTCGTTATCAAGTAAAGAACCCAAAATATAAGTTGGGGTCGATCCTACGAGGAATATGGTTTAGACTTAACTTTAACCCACTATTATATTCATTTAGTCAACGTATTTCCGAAACAAGTCATTAAAGGGGGGGGGGGGATTTGTGAAACAAATTCTGACTTAGGTTTACAAACCCTTACCTTTACCTCATATTAGACATCGCATCAATGTATGACTTAGGTTTCACCCTCGCACCAATTGACACTAGACTATTAGATAGTATCACACTAAATCTATGTTAATAATTCTTTTCTTATTAACTACCTCCTTGGTCTGGCAAGTAGCAACAAAGTTAGTTCTAACGGTGGCCACAGTTAACAAGACTTCTAAATGAAAGAATTGTCAATGCATGCAACAACACTATTCAAGAATTACTTAGTTACTATTCATACGTTGTTAATCGATCATGGTGCCCACAACCCTAGTTGTGGATTTAGTTAGCCATAGTAGCAGGAACACAATTCATATTTTTAGATGAAGAAATCATGAACTTACGTAATGAGAAGAATAAACCCAGAATCTCAACTTGAATTGCAAATTCAAAATCTTCAAAAACGAACATAGGAAATTAAGAATTGCTAAAGTAGTAAATTCATCTCCAAAGTAAAAAACTAGAAATAAAATAATAAAGTCTAACCCCCAAAAATGAGGTTTACATGCCCTATATATAGAAAAACAAGTCCCAACTAAAAAGGAAACGAAATAAGGAAATAATATTTCAAAACTTGGTTTCGATCTATGACACTAACCTACGGACCAACGATCCATAGGTCCCTTCTGTGGTTTGGGACTTAGGCAATTTTCCGACTCCAAAAATCAATACTCTTAGCCACAATCAACAGACAAGCAGTACAGACCGTGATTCAATCCACAGTCCGTAGATCCTCCTCCGTAGCTCCATACTTAGAATCTTCAAAATCAGGTACTAGAACCCCCTCTCTGAAACCTTTGACAGACTTGTAGGATGGGCCGTAGGTCGACGTACGGTCCGTTGTTTGAGTTCGTGGTTCCACACTTGGTCAAGAATTCCTTGATTTCTTTTTCATGCATTGCCCTTTTCTGCACAATTCTTCAGCTGTGTCACATATTTCCATGTCCGAATTTATTTCCTGCAATCATGATAAAATACATTAATACTAATACAAAATAGCCCTAGACACACACAACTCTTAAGTGAAATGTATTAAAAATACTGTAAACTCACGGTATATCAACACCCTCAACTTAAATTCATTGTTTGTCATAAAGCGACACACTAAGACTCTAAACGACACTTGTATAGAAGCAAGCATTCAAGCACAAGCAATCACATGGATCTCTATCCCGACTCTCTTTTCGAGTGCAAAGCTTTTCTCTTAGACTAAATAAGCTAACTCATGCAGATCAAACTATGACAAAGATCGACCAATCAACACACAACACACACTGATTTGGTATCACCAAGGTACCAACTTTCCGACAATGTAACTAGTGCTCTTACTTCAAACGAAATCCCTTTTTCACACGGAATATAATTTTTAGTACAAAGATTCATTCAACAATCACGCTCAGAAGTAATTTCAAGTATAGTTAGTGCTCAATACCATAGGCTTGCCCTTATTTTCACTGCTTAGGCTCTCCAAATTAGTTGCTAGGATCAGTATAAGACTTTCTTAACTTGTAACGTATGCTCAGGGTCAGGTGTGATACATTTGGGTACGTTTTAGTGACTTTCTGCCCTCATTGACATTACATTGGCTTTTTACTTCTTCCTTGACCTACTTTTGGTATCCTTCCATTTTAAGCTCTTTCCCTTATTTCTTTGCAACATGGATGTGACTTTTGAACTTTTGACTCTTATTTTTCACTTTCTTCTTATTCTTTCACTTTCTTTTCCTTCTATTTCTTTCAACACTTTTCTTTTGCTTTTTTTGCACAAAGTCACATCCTCTTTCATACTTTTTCCGTTTTCATTACTAAATTCTTTTCATAACTTTTTTTCCATTTGGTTTCCTTTTTCATAGCCACCCTCAATTTATGCATTTTGCATTAGTAGAGGTGCACAATGTCCGATGTTGGACCAGGGCCAAGATCAAGGTAACTTTTGGGCTTAGCCACCCTAAACTTAGGCTTTTGGCCTAAGTCAAGGTGCACATGTCCAAGGAGGGACCGCGGCCAAGACAATGTTTTTAAGGGAAGGTGAGTTAGCTGTATCAAAAGAATTGGTCAATTTTAGGCTCAAATATTTGGATCAAAATGGAATAATGCTATCATTTGGTTAGATCATTTTGGGCTTAAGTGGATTAATTTGAACAATGACCTATGATCACTTCTTAACTTCTAACCTAGTTTAACCTAGGAGGACTAACGGGGCAGGTTCTAGATTGACACAAAACTTTCTGAATTATCAGCCATTCTCACACACTCTTGGCACATAGTTTCATTGTCAGATTATCAGATTACCCAGTTCAAGTTTTAGCTTAAGTCATGAAATCAAGTTGGTTCTATATCATGTCAAAGTCAGAGCCAAGACATTCAACTCATTCTAGCCTACAAATTTTAGCACATATCACAAATTTTGGATGGGTATCATTTTTCTTTCTTAATTATGCCATCATGCTTTATTCTTTCACATGCTTCTACACATACAATCCTAACACATGTAGGTTCAATAGAAATTAAAAGTGTCTTGGGGAAAAAGAACCAGCCAAGAAAATCCCAAGAGTGGATTATGAGTTGGGTTACTCAGACTACATCCTATCACTCACAATCCATTTACCCCACCCCTAACAAAATAGAGTGCAATTGTCCCTAATGCGCAAAAATAAGCAATAAAAAGTAGGGTGAAGGTGAAGCAAATTTCTGGCGCAAATGCGCCGAAGACCTCAACAAGTGTGTGGGTCCGGTTGCGACTCTTAGTCCACCTCTGCTGTAGGGTCTGCTTCGAGCTCCACTACAGGCTCAAGTTCATACGAAGGAGCCGCTTCGTCTGATGAGGTCACTAGTACGGGGAGATTCCTGTGCCACCGAACATAGACTCTGCTCTTGTTCTAGGGGAACCCAATAGGTGGTGTTTTGAGGGTCAGTGGCAGATATACAGGGATGCCTTGATGTTGAATGAAAAGAGGGTGAAGGCTCGACAAATCACTGAGGAGGCATAGTTCTCACGGGGAACTTACACACCATACCCGACATCCACCGGCTCTATCAGAAACACAAATGAGAGTGGATGGATAGGAGCCCTGGGACTTACAACGAGGAGATTGTGAGGGAGTTTTATGCTTTCTATGTTGCTACACTTTAAGGGTCTATCTTCACACGGGCCAAGCCCACATCCCAGGCCCCACACACTTCCACTATGGTCTGGGGTTTTATGGTGGCCATAACATAGGTTACTATAAGATGATTCCTCTACTTTCTGGGCACCACTTGGGCACTTCATAATGGCGAATTTGACTACCGGTGGGACATCGTGATGAGGGGAGCATTCCAGCGGAACGAGAGTAGAGGGAGGTTGTACTACTTTGGCTGGCCAGGCACATAGCTGTGGACGGGGAGCGTGCAGAGTGGGTCAGCACACCACATTTGGGTATTCGGAAAGCCACCCTAAATTTGGTGGCCAAATTCTTCCAGCTGTGTAAGGATTTTGGGGTGCCTATTTGGCATTGTGAAACTTTAGTGCAGGGGACCAAGACTCTTGATATTGGTTTTATTCAGGATGAGGCCAATGTAGCTGCCCCACGACGTGGCCTACAGATCAGGTGCAGCCATTATGAGTAGATTTAGTAGTGGATGTGGAACAGATGCATGGTGAAGACCCTGCCCCTCAAGCCTACACCAATGATGCCCCGAGCTGCCCATCTCAGGCTGTCAGTCGGGCCCCTAGCTTGTCCAGAGCCACCCCACCTTTCAGAGCTTTTATTGTGCCCTTAGTCCGAGTTTAGAAATTGGAGGCAGAAATGGTCACACTGCTTCATCATGTGAAGCTACAGATGCAAAAGTCTATTGTAGAGTTCGAGTCTAGGATGGAGCGGAGGATGGAGACCATGATGGATCTGAAGGTCCAAGCCGTTTATAAGAGCCTGGATGCATTCGAGTTGAGAGTCCTCGAGCGATCAACCCCTAATACTGATCTGACCTCTTTTCGGACCGAGGTACACAGTCTCTGGGACGACCTTGATGCCATCATTGGCACACCCGTAGATGAGTCAAAGTCTGCACCTACTGCTTTGGCTGATGACACCATGTTTGATGCCTTATTCAGGGATGACAAAGCACAGCCTGAGCTCACCTGTGCTCGAGGGAAGAGGCACCGCTCGAGTCAAGTTGCTGACACCATTGAGGATGCTCGAGCTAGGAAGCGGGAATTCCAATAGAATGAGCATGCTAGGAGAGCCTCCATTGTAGATGAGGAGTTGCGCCAACAGAGGGCTCGTGAGAATATTATTGGAGCCTCCAGCTCTAGGCCCACCACTGAGGCCATGATTGATGTGGGAGATGATGTTAGCACCATTGATGGTGCGAGGGTGAAAACTAAGCCATGCATTGATGTTATGTTTAATAAGAGGTAAACGTAAGGGTTAGTAAATTATACACTCATAGCCGGACCAAAGTGTCAGACCAAGGAATTAGAGATAGCTAACTTATCACTTTGCATGTATACACTTGGAAAGTATTACTATTACTAGGATTACCGCGTTATGAGCTTATGGGGAACACGTACACCCTATTTATTTTCTCTCATTGATAACAACAAAGTTTGAATCCTGTTGACTTGTTACTTAATTACAATCAAGCATTCGTTTCAAAAATCCCACCCCCTTTACTTATTTCTCTCAGAAATTCGTTGACTAAACGAATATAATATTAAGTTAAGTTTAAGTCTAAACCATATTCCTCGTTGGATCGACCCCAACCTCCAAGTTGGGTTCCTTACCTGATAACGATCGCATATACTTCTTTAGGGAAGTGTAATTTGAGCGTATCAAAATTTTGGCGGCGTATTAAATCAGAGAATGAGTGACTTGAATGTGCTTGATGAGTTTCGTCTCAGAGCTTATGAAAGTTCAGCCTTGTACAATGAGAAGATGAAGAAGTGTCATGATCAAAGTATTGAAAAGCGAGAATTTGTTGTGGGTGATCTTGTGTTTCTATTGAACTCTAGGTTGCGCTTGTTTCTGGGCAAGCTCAAGTCCAAATGGACCGGGCCATTCTTAGTCACGCAAGTGCTCTCACATGGAGTGGTGGAGCATGAAAATAGTGAGGGAACAAGGTTCAAGGTAAACGGGCAAAGGATTAAGATATATCTGGAAACGTGGAAAGTGTGCAAGAAGTTGTTGAGGCCTATTATCTTTCTGAAGTCTGAGTAATCAAAAGGCCTGCGTCGTGCCGTGACATTAAATCAAGTGCTGCTTAGGAGGCAACCCAAGATGTACAATCTAGCGAACTATAGGTTTTTCTTTTCGGTTTGGTAGTTTTCTTTGTTTATTTGTTTTTTCTGTATTCCTTTAGATATTTGCTTTATTTTTTTTAGTGTTGGCTAGATATAGCATAGGGCATGTGTCTAGAAAATGTAAAAAGAAAGGCATAATGCTTGCTGTTGAAAAGCAAAATCTGCAGAAAAAGTTTGTTGCAGAGGTCTACGGACCCTATCGACGGTCCGTTGTTCATTTAACAAACCTTGAATGGCGTCCGTAGATCCCAGATAAGTTCTCTGAATTTTCTAAGTTTGAGAGTAACCTACGGATCCCATCTATAGACCGTAGTTCGACCCACGGACCGTAGACGGGGTCTCGTGGGTCCAAAAAATAGTTCTGCCTGACCCGACCCGGACCCCTCTTAAATAAAATCCCTACTTTTCAAATCATTTTCCATTCACAACATTTTACTCCCAACCATTTCTAAAACCCTCTAACTACTAATATCCTTTCATAATACTCCCATTTCCCCATTGATTAATTCTCTTTCATCCTCCCAATTCCCCAATTCCCCTTTCCCTCTCAAATCCATTCATCCCAAATTCCTCAAGAGGTTTCGATGTCCGGGTTCATTGCAAAAGGTGAGTTGGAAGTGTTGGAAGTCTAGAGTCGTCACACAATCACCCTATTTGCCTTGCTTGTAGGGTAATCGACTTTCCCTTCACTTTGAATTTCCGATTCATTGTTCTTATAGAAAGCCAGGAATTGGGTCTTGACCTTGGGTAGTTATTGTATGAAAATGCATGCTAAACTAAAACTATAAACACCCTTGGGACGATACATTGTGATTGTGTACTCTTTATAATGTGTAAAATCAGTGAAATAAGAGTCTAAATGCAAGTTTTGAATTAGGGTTCCTAGTCTTGTATGCAATACCTTTTTAAAATTGAGTAGTTAGAACCCTTAGAATGAAGAACTAGCATAAATTGTGTTTAAATACATGATTAGACTTGGGTAATTTGTTGAAATTGGTAAAATTGGGTTTCAAATTGAAGCATGTCTGATACCTGGCACAAACTTGACTCACGAGACCTCGTCTACGGACCGTAGATCAGGTTCGTGGGTATGCACACCACAAAAATCATCTAAGTGTTGAATCACGGTAGTGGACTACGGTCCGTAGTTCAATCTACAGACCGTTCTACATGTCTGTGGTTCACATCAGAGAGCCCCCTTTTGTGTACTCAGATCTACAGGGGGACCTATGGACCGTTCATCCATCCACGCACCGTAGGAACTCACTGTGGGTCATGAGTTCTGTCACAACCCAATTTTATTTTATTTTAGTTTTTTGCCTGGTTTGTTCTTTGTTCAAAAAAATTTTTGAGTGTATTTTTTAGGTTAGATTAGTACTCATTCTCCCTCCATAGGTACCATGGCCTCGAAGAAAGATATAGCCGTCAAGGGTAGATCCAAATCTATGGCACCGACTTTTTGGCTAATCAATGAAGACACTGACGCGGAGAAGGATACCGAATATGTCCCCCACTGGAAGGACATCACCCACAACACCCCGGGCCATTCGGAATCAATCCAAGAAGGTGGTCCCCAACGTAGTCACTGCCTTCCAGTCTGATGAGGAGGATATATTGATTGGTTCACTGACTGGGTATGGTTCCAGCTCTGAGTTTGCCTTTGCTGCAGAATCTGCTTCGAGGTCTGCTTCTAGTTCTGCTATAGGCTCAAGTTTACATGAAGGAACCGCTTCGTCTGTTGAGGCCACTAGTACGGGGAAGATTCCTATGCCACGAAACACCGACCTTGCTCCAGTTCAAAAGGAACCCAATAGGTGGTGTGTTGAGGGTCAATGACAGATATACAGGGATGCCTCGATGTTGATTGAAAAGAGGGTGAAGGACCGGCAAATCACTGAGGAGAGCACAGAGTTCTCACGGGGAGCCTACAAACCATACCAGACATCCACCGGCTTTATCAGAAACACAAATGCGAGTGGATGGATCGGAGCCCTGGGACTTACAACGATGAAATTGTGAGGGAGTTTTATGCTTCCTATTCTGGCACATTTCGAGGGTCTATCCACAAATGGGCCAAGCCCATAGCTCAGGCCCCATTCACTCCCACTATGGTCTGGGGTTTTAAGGTAGACATATCACATGTTACTATCAGCCGACTCCTCTATGGTCCAGGCACCACTTGGGAACTTTATACCGACAAATTTGACTATCGGTGGGACATCGTAAGGAGTGGAGCGTTCCAGCAGAATGCAGAGCAAAGGGAGGCTTTACTACTTTGGCTAACCAGGCATATAGCTGTGGTTGGGGAGCGCGTAGAGTGGGTTAGCACACTGCATTTGGGTATTCAGAAAGCCACCCTAGATTTGGTGGCCAAATTATTCTGGCTTTTGGTACGGAACAGGCTATCGCCCACTAAGTCCGATAATGCACTCACTCCGGATAGAGCGGTGATGGTTGCTGCTTTGGTAGCGGGGTTCGAGATCGACTTTGCCTGCATGTTGTTGGCGGAGATTCATGAGAGGGCATTCACGACCACCACCACTTTACCCTTCCCGTGTATGATCTTCCAGATGTGTAGGGATTCTAGGGTTCCTATTTGGCATTCTGACACTTTAGTGCAGGCGACCGGGACTCTTGACATCGTCCTTATTCGGGATGAAATGAAGCTGCCCCACCACGTGGCCCACAGATTGTGGTGCCACCATTAGGATCAAATTTAGTAGTTGAAGTGGAGCTGATGCAGTGTGATGACCCTGCCCCTCTAGCCTACACTGACGATGCCCCGGGTTATCCATCTCAGGGCGCCAGTCGGGCCCCTAGCTTGTCCAGAGCCACCCTACCTACCAGAGCTGTTGGTATACCCTTGGCCCGGATTCAGAATTTGGAGGCACATATGGCCACACTGCTTCATCATGTGAAGCAGTGGATGCATAAGTCTATTGCAAATTCCGAGGGTAGGATGGAGCGAAGGATTGAGACCATGATGGACTTGAGGTCTAGTCCATTCATAAGTGCCTGGATGCCTTTGAGTTGAGAGTGCTCGAGCGACCAGCCCCTGCTACCGATCTGACCTCTTTCTGGACCGAGTAAGATATACTCCGGGCCGACCTTGATGCCATCATTGCCATACCTGCAGATGAGCCAAAGTCTGCACCTACTGCTTTGGATGATGACACCATTCTTGATGCCTTATTCAGCGATGACACAGCACAGCCCGAGCCCACTCGTGCTCAAGAGAAGAGGCACCGCTCTAGTCATGTTGCTGACACCACTGAGGACGGTCGAGCTAGGAAGCGGGAACTCCAGGAAAATTTGTAGCCTAGGAGAGCCTCCATTGTAGATGAGGAATTGTGCCAGTAGAGGGCTCGTGAGATTATTATTGGAGCCTCCAATTCTAGGCCCACCACTAAGGCCATGACTACTGTGGGAGATGATGTTAGCACCACTGATGGTACGAGGATGAAACTAAGCCATACATTGATGTGATGTCTAATATGAGGTAAAAGTAAGGGTTAGTAAATTATACATACGTAGCCGGACCAAGGTGCGGGGTGAAATTTTCTAGTTGCCGGACCAAGGAATTAGAGACACCTAATTTATCACTTTGCATGTAATACACTAGGAAATGATTACTATTACGAAGATTACCGCATTATGAGCTTATGGGGAACACGTACACCCTAGTTATTTTCTATCATTGATAACAACAATGTTTGAATCCTGCTCACTTGTTACTTAATTACAATCAAGCATTTGTTTAAGAAATCCCCCCCCCCCATTACTTATTTGTCTCGAAAATACGTTGACTAAACGAATATAATAGTAAGTTAAGTCTAAATCATATTCCTCGTGGGATCGACCCCAACCTCCAAGTTGGGTTCTTTACTTGATAACAATCGCTTTTACTTCTTTAGGTAGGTGTAATTTGAGCGTATCAAATTTTACATTGATGTGATGTCTAATATGAGGTAAAGGTAAGGGTTAGTAAATTATACACATGTAGCCGGTTCAAGGTGCGGGGTGAAATTTTCTATTTGCCGGACCAAGGACTTAGAGATACATAACTTACCACTTTGCATGTGATACACTAGGATATAATTACTATTATTAGGATTATCCCATTATGAGCTTATGGGGGATACATTCCTAGTTATTTCTAATAATCTGAATATAAATAAATACTTAGTTCAAAGTTATTTTTATTATTTTATTTTTTTCAATTTAAATCACCCCATTTTTATATAATGACTAACGAGTTAAATATTTTCTATTGACAATATTCTTCCATATTCTCTCTGGGATTGACCCCGACTCATAGTTGGGTAAATAAATTGCATATGATCGTTTATATTTCTTTTACACCTCCCTAAAGAAGTATCAGCAATCGTTATCAAGTAAAGGATCCAACTTGTAGGTTAGGGTCGATCCCACGAGGAATATGTTTTAGATTTAACTTTAACCACGATTATATTCGTTTAGTCAACGTATTTCCGAAACAAGTAATTAAAAGGGGGGAATTTGTGAATTTTTTTTTGAAAGTTATGTCAAAAAATTAGTGAGCAAGATTCAAACTTTTAGTTGTTATCAAGATGAGAGAGAAACTAGGGTGTACGTGTTCCCCAAAAGCTCATAACGTGGTAATCATAGTAATAGTAATCCTTTCCTAGTGTATTACATGCAAAGTGATAAGTTAGGTATCAATAATTCCTTGGTCCAGCAACTAGAGAATTTCACCCCACACCTTGGTCCGGCTACGTGTGTATAATTTACTAACCCTTACCTTTACCTCATATTAGACATCGCATCAATGTATGGCTTAGTTTTGGCCCTCGCACTAATTGACACTAGACTATTAGATTGTATCACACTAAATCTATGTTGATAATTCTTTTCTTATTAACTACCTCCTTGGTCCGGCAAGTAGCAACAAGGCGAGTTCTAATGTTGGCCACCATTAAAAAAACTTCTAAACGAAAGAATTATCAATGCATGCAACAACACTATTCAAGAATTACTTAGTTACTATTCATACGTTGTTAATTGCTCATGGTTCCCACAACCCTAGCTGTGGATTTAGTTACCCATAGTAGCAAAAATACCATTCATATTTTTAGATGAAGAAATCATGAACTTATGTAATGAGAAGAATAAACCCAAAATCTCAACTTGAATTGCAAAGTCAAAATCTTCAAAACAAACATAGGAAATTAAGAATTGCTAAAGTTGCAGGTTAATCTCCAAAGCCAAAAACTAGAACTAAAATAATAAAGTCTAACCCCCGAAATCGAGGTTTACATGCCCTATATATAGAAATATAAGTCCCAACTAAAAAGGAAAATAAATAAGGAAATAATGTTTCAGAACGCGGTTTCGATCTACGACACTGACCTACAGACCGTTGACTAACCTACGGTCTGTTGGTCCCTTCCGTGGTTAGGGACTTAGGCAATTTTCCAACTCCAAAAATCAGTACTCTCAGCCACAATTCGTGGTTCCACACTTGGTAAAGAATTCTCTGATTTCTTCTTCATGCATTGCCTGACCATCTACGATCACTACCTACGGAACCTGAATGGACCTATGGTCTGTCAATCACTTTCGTAGATGTCCTGTTCTGCACAATTCTTTAGTTGTGTCGCATACTTCCATGTCCTAACTTATTTCCCGCATTCATGATAAAAATACATTAATACCAATACAAAATGGCCCTAGACACACACAATTCTTAAGTGAAATGTATTAAAAATATCGTTAAATCATGGTATATCAAGAGGGCCCTACGGGTCGTAGCAGTGTTGACGACCCATAGGAAGGGTCCGTTTAAAGATGGCCAAAATATTGGTTCCAGTAACAATTCTACAATCGTCTCGGATGGTCCGTATGAAGTCTTACGGACCATAGGTCCAACAGTAGAACTTCTCCGACAATTTTTACTTAGGGATATTTGGGTCTTTTCCTACCTTTATAAATCCTAAACTCTATCATTTTCTCCCTATAAATTAGTCCTATAATGACTTTTACTCTTAAAAATTTACCCATTCCCGTCTATTTACTCAAATCCCTGAAATCCCTAAAGTTCATCTTCCCTAATTTTCTCTAAAAGCTCTCAAGGAAAATATATTGTTTCAATCTCCAAGGTCTCTCTCTTTTGCAGTTTTAGGGCTTTGTTTATCCAAGGTATGTGGGAACTTCACCAATGAATCCCTTTTATCCATTGGACCCCAAAAGAAACTTAATCTTTGTTATGATTTAAACAAAAAAATTTAGTGTATTATGTGATTCTTTATGAGTTCAATTGTTTCTGAATCAATTGTCTATATTTGATATATTTATGCATGATTTGATTCAATTACATATTTTCTAATGAATTTTATATGAACCATGCCATATGTCTATATTATGATTATGAAATTATGTAGGTATCATTTAATTGAGGAATTTATGAATAAAAGATGCTTTTAGATAAAGTATCAAAATGATCTGCGAAAGGTTTTCTCACTATGAATGATGATCGTGGTTTAGATGCTTAGATAAGTATCTTTATGAACAGACTATCGAATTATGATTTTGAAAGGATCTATTCTATGATTTATGAATTTATGATTGAATTGGTATGACTAGATTTCTACTTCTCCAAGTATTATGATTATGTTATTATTATGCATATTTTTCCATTTTTTATGATATGATTATGCCTATTTATCCATTGGAATTTTACTAGGCACCGAGAGGACTTTGGAATAGAGGCTCCACTGTTAGTAAGTCGGATCTCTAGAAGCAATTATGTTGTCCCTAACTATGTTCCCCCGTAGGCTTTTTCTTGGGAAGACATAGTTATTGGATTAACCTCACAATTAAGCACGCCTGGTTGCGAGTGACTTTCTTTCTAAGATGAGGGACACTTCAAAATCAACCTCACAATCAAGAATCATGAAGTTCGTAGGAAATATGAAACCCTCAACTTTGACCAGAACATCCTAAGAACACCTATTGGTTTTTTGACGGTGTAATCTAACATAAGTATCCACATTGCAGTCGATTTGGGAATCCTAGCCTAATTTTTGGAAAATTGATAATGGCATCAAATTTATGCTAGCAGCCAAATCTCATGGGGCTTTATGGAAATGTAATGCTTTAATTGTGAATAGGATTGTGAATTCTTCAGGATCGTCCTTCTTTTGCGCTAACGATCTGATGGCGATGGTATTACAATTTTGAAACATTTCATCTCCTTCAAAGCTTATAGCCCTCTTTTTAGTCACTAGATCCTTCATGATTTTTGCATAGCCCGACCTTTTCTCTAGTGCTTCAATTAAAGGATCGTTGATTGAAAGTTGCTTGAACATTGAGATAAACTTGCAATATTTTCTGTCCTCAGTCTTCTTGACTAATATTTATGGAAAGGGTCGAGGAGATCCTGGAATGTGAATTATCTTTTGAGTGACTTCCTTTTCCCCCGATTTGATCTTTGGGTTCCCACATGTTCATCTTCTTTAATTTCGGGTTCTTTTGAGTTTTCCACTACTATTGTCATTGGAGGATATATTATTTGTTTTCCATCTCCTGTAGGGACCCTATGCACTGCCCATCATTTTATTAATTTTGGGTTGTATTACTTGGAACTATACCTTTTTAGTGTGGATTTAAGGATGAAGAAATCTAACTACGTTCTACTCAATCTATTTGATGGATGTAGTATGTGACTCTACTTTCTGATTCATGTTTGATAGGTCATTGTGCATCTCTCTGATATTATTATTGGAAATGTCAAACGTTTCAATCATCTTGGTTATCATATCTTCAATACTTGCAAACCCTAATCTTTAATCTTGATTGCTTGGTGGAACATATGAACCACTCTTCTCATTTCTGTTATTGTCTCTCCTCGCCACGTCACCGTCTATGTCTTGGCCCTGATTTGGTTATTGTACCCATTTCGATTATTGTTGTTATCATGATTGTAGTTTCCATCTTGGTTGTAGTGTAACTCTCAGGAAAATAGTAGGTTAAACATGAGCCCAAACGTGAGGGTAAAAATCAGAAACTGAGTCCCTATATATTAGAAGATCTATTAGCTTTGAAAGGTGGGTTATAAGAGTCAAGGCCAAGAAGCTAGTGCCAAGGCAAAGGGCCAAAGACAAAGCCAAAGGCCAAGGCTGCCCCTTGCTTGAGCACACTATCTCACCCTTCATGAGTGGGACCACGGATCATGGTCCTCACCACAGCTCATGAAGGTGGCTCACGGTCCTGCATTGGCCATGGTAAAATGGTCACCCAAGAACCTACCTAGTGCCTCAAATTTCACTGAAGGGACCATAGCTCGTGGTGTTGACCACGACTCGTGGAGCCCTTCGTGAAGATGACTTAGGCATGGTGTCTTGGGCACAAAGTAGCCTAGCTACTTCCTCAAGAACCACGAGAGGGACCATGACTTGTGGTCTTGACCACGGCTCGTGGAGTCCCTTGTGGAGATGCCTTAGGCGTGTGAGCTTGTGTCACCAAAATCCTAGCTACTGCCTCACCTTCATGAGCAGGACCACGGGTCGTGGTCCTGACCACGGCTCGTGAAGGTGGCTCATGACACCTGGGCAAGGTCATTAATTAAAGGTTAGTTTGGTCTTTTCCTATTTTAGTCCAATTAGACTGACGTCATTTTGGGTATTTTTAGGGGTACTATATAAGTCGTTTTAAGTCAAAATTCACCCAAGATAAGTCATTATACTCAAACACCTAAATCAAACCAAAAGTTCTCTTCCTCTCAATATTTTTCTCTCTAAAACTCAAAGAAGAAGAAAGGTGGAATTGGAGATACGGTTTGGCAAATTCAAGGGTTCTTCCTCAAATTTCTTGGAGATTATTAATCAAGGTATGGTGGCTTTTCATCTATGGGTAGCTTTCACCCATAGATTCCCCTCAAAACTTTATTTCAAAGCTTCTAATTTCTCCAAAACCTAGGGTTTCAATCTAAGTCATGGGTTCTCTTTCAAAACGTTTTCAATTGTTTATTTATGGTTTATTATGGTGGAATTGATGATAAATTGTTGATTTACGATGAAATCCCTCCATGTTGTTAAATTGTGAATTTATGATGTGGGTTGGTTGATTATAGAAGCATGTCATTTGATTATGTTTATATTAATTGAGTTATTGAATCATTATATTCCCCTATCAAATGTAGAAATTCTAATTGTTTGGGTTGAGTTGATTCATAGCCTTGAAGGGCAAATTATGAGGGTTTGTACATATTGATAAGAATTGGGTGTGAGCTTGTGATTCACTTAGAGAGTGAAGATTCTATGACTATGTTGTAATTGTGGTTTTGTTGCAAGATCATTTTCCCCATACCCTTATTCATGACTATGTATGAAATGTCTCTGACTATGATAGTATTGTTGTGTTGATTGAAAGGTTATTCTCATGAATATACTATGAATATGATGTGAAAAGTTTAATCAGGTATTGATGATTCTAAGGTTGAAAGGACATTCTCACCTAACTGAATCCATGAGCTCTTTTATGAGTGTATTGAATGAAGGGTAAAACACACCTTCTCACATGTAAATACAACTAAAGACTAATTATGTAAAGTTTAAGAATTAATGCTTAGCACCAAGTGGATATGATTATGAGGTAATGACCCTCCCGTCAATGCAATAGTCCCGGTCATCTCATGAGATGGAAGCTCTCCTGCTAATGCAATAGGCTGGGTTTCTAGTGAAAATCTCCCTATCCCATAACAGTGTGCCCACATAGGTCTTTAGCTAGTGGATCCACCTAAAAGCTAATACATGTGGTTCTACCTTAGGCAAGTAGGACATATCTTTTCAGTGTGGGATATGACACCAGATTCCATGTATCTCTCATGGTCTCTGTAGGTTAAGGCTATTTTACCTACATGACAAGAATATGAATATGAAAAGAACATGAACAGAAACCTTTCTTATGACTCCTCAAGGTTTTCTACTTAGTGTGAGTGGGGCTATGTGACTTCACTTATGCATTGCAGAAGTAGGCTTTGGAAAGGGGTTATAGTGTGGTTTTCTTATGCTATGAAGGTATATGAACTATGCATGTATGATTTGGATTGATGCTACAGATGGCTTTTCCTTGTCACAAGTTAATGAATATGAATGTTTTCCTTATTTGTGGGAATTTGCTATAGATGAGGACAAGTGATGAAATGAATGATGATAGTGGCCTAAAAGTGATACTTAGCTTTAGATAGGATTATGGTATCGTGTTTATGCATGGCACAAGTACGACTTAGGTTTGCTTATAAGTTTTTTTGACTATGTATCTACACTATTGTGCATGATGACTCTTAAAAACTATAAAGTGCATGATTTCAACTAAAATGTCCCTTTTTGCATGATTTAAGGATTTTAGTGCATGACTTCCATACTTAGCGTAATTTTGTGCTAACCCATATTTTTCTACCTTTTTTTCCACAAAGTGTAGGTTTGGGTTATTGAAGTTGCTTCTCTTTGGTTGAAGGCTTGGATTGATTCTCTCCTTGCCTTGGCGAGTCCTCATGGTTCGAGGACAAGAGTTATTCTTTTAGTTCCCTTTTCGTATGTTCTATTTTGAGATTTTATTGTAAGGGTTGTGACCCTATTGATTCTCGTTTGTATTAGTTGTCTTGTGGAGACAATGTTTAGACTTTTATTTTCACTTTAGGAAAGACTTCGTTATTAAAAAGTTTTAATTCTGCATCATTTCTATTACTTATGTTTATTAATATGCTAAGGGCTTGTATGAGACCCCTTCGGGGTCAAGTACGTTGTGTTACATCTAGGGGTTAACCCCGGGTCATGACATGTAGTTATTGTCACAATTGTAATGGCCTTCTTGATTGAAATTGTTGTCTCGATTGTAGTGTCGACCTTGATTTTCTTGAACCTGATGCCAAGTATCCTCATTGGAAGCTTTGGCGTTGGTTAGGAAACACCAATCTGATCATTAACATTGTATGCATCCTTTTCATATCTGCAATCACCGTGTGTTGTTTCTCTACCGGCAGTCGATTGGTTTGACTTTTTCTTAAACATTTCTTCTTTGTTTTAACACCAAGTTACTCATTTTTAAACTATGCCATTTCTTGATTCATATCTTCGTGCATTCGAATTGCATCTTGGTTTGTATTTATTGAAAAGGTGCTCCTTGAGGTTTTTGTGTCCCTATTACTCCATGATATATTTGTTTTGGCAACCCAATTAAGTTTCTCCGCAGCTTCCATTATCCTATAGTAATAGTGTCCACTAATGCTTGGATTTTTATCCATTGCTCTATAGAAGATCACAACAAGTGAATGATCATCTATTCTATGGTTTGTTGTATCATAGCTTGGAAATATTTCCCATGCAACACTTATCGACTCTCCAAGTATTTGTTGAAAGTTTTTGAATTTATCCTTCAACTTCATCATCTTAGATAATAGGAAGTATTTTCCTAAAAATATCTCATGCAACTGCCTCCATGTCCCAATTGAGTTATATGGAAGATCAGATAGCCAAGGAGTTGCTTCAGTTGTCAATGATATGGGAATACACCAAACATGATGCCATCTAAATCCAAGTCTCGCCTACCCTTACTTCTGTGGGAAAGACTAACAACTTTGTTAAGATAAGCATATGGGTTGTAACGAACCAAAGTATACCCTAGGCGTAACATGTCATCTAAGGCACCGAGACTCCCCATTCAAGCCAATTAGAATAGATCATACAAGATAATAGAAATTCAAAATATTTAAAAGAGAGTTTTAACATATAAGAGCTCATAAAATGAAGCGAAAATCTAACATATTCTCGATGCCATCTAGTACATCAAGAGTGATTGGGACGTAACTCGTACATCACATACAATCTAAAAAGTAAAGACAATAAGAAATGAAATCTCGATCCTCGGAACATGAGGACTCAACAATCTTCAACTTCTACTAAAAAGAACCCTAGCCACGGAAATGCTAATCTCGAGCATCAGACCCTATATTTTTATAAGAAATGAAGGAAAGAGTATGCGTGAGTACAAAAATGTAGCAATTATGATAGAAATGCATAAAACATGTTAAATCATGCTAAAAAGGACCTTTTCATGACATGCAACGACCAAGGTAAATCCTAAGGTAAAAAGGGTTAGAACATGCATCTGAGAACATGGTCAAAGCAAGGTAACATCTTTAAAACATTTGTGAGATACTTCTAAAAATAACCTTCGTTCATTATTGTAGGAAATTTACCTTACATAGAGACCATGTGATCTTTAAACATGGAATATGGTGTCTACTCCACAAAGAAAAGGGGTTCCCTAGTTACCAAAGTAAGACCATGAACTTCTAGCATTGTTTGATCCACTAGCTAAGGTGTCACGACCCAGGGGTACACCCTAGATGTAACATGGCGTATAGGACCCCGAGAGGCCCCATACAAGCCACTTATCATTCATAACATAAGAAATAGAACAAAGGAAATAAAGACAACATTTCAAGTCCAAACTTTTATAAAGGCAAAGCGAAAGTCTAAACACTTGTCTCAATAGCCATTTAGTACAATAGAATGAAATTGGGCCTAACCCATACATCATGTCCAAAACAGAAAGTAATAAAGAAAACTAAAATCAATGAGAATCCATCCTCGAAGCATGAGGAATCACCAAAGCTCGGAAATCTCACAAAAGTGAGAACCCTAATTGTCGGACCTTACAATTTGGGAAATGTAGGCAAGAGTAACTTTAGTACAAAATATAGTACCAAGTATGATAGCCCTGTGTAAAATATTATAACATTCTAAAAAGGGTCATTTCCATTAGTATGCAATGATCAAGCTAAAACATGTATCTTGAAAGTTAGAAACCATAAGCCATAAAACCATGATCAATGCAAGTGAATATCATCTTAAAACATACTTACAATACTTTGTTAAAGTAACATTGGTTTATCATAACCTTGCTTATTTGTGGGAAATGGCCTTAACCGACATATAAGATCATGTAAGCTATCAACATGGAATTCGGTGTCTACCCCACACCGAAAAGGTCTGTCCTATTTTCCAATGAAGGACCATGAACTTCTAGCTATTGTGGATCCACTAGCTAATGTCTATCTAGAAAATCATCTTATGGGGGCACATAGGTAAGGGATAAGGAGATTGCTACTAGAAACCCGACCTCTACTAACGGGAGAGCCTCCTTCTCAATATCCTCTCGGTGCTAAGCATAATTCCCACGGAGTACTAATTTATTTTTTAATTTTTATTATTATCCATTGAAGGCAACATCATTTTTCCAATCCAAGTTAAGTCATTTGTCATCCATGGAAAGGTACAATTAAGTAACCGATCCAAGCTAAGTCATTTGTCATCCATGGAAATGTACAATTAAGTAACCAATCCAAGATAAGTATTATTAGAATAGCTCTTAAGATCTTTGATTCTTAGTTTAGTTGAGAAAACCTTTCAACCCTAAGAATTGTTTGTGGGAGAATGTCTTTACAGAAATCATGCTTTAATGTGTTTATGAGAAATCCTGTCAACAATATCAGCAATGATACTTCACTCTCAAATAATTATTTAAACATTTACTGAAATCTCATAAAAACATGCTATATTTCATAAACTTCTCTTTCACAATCCAAAACCCACATCATATCATCATAACTTGGAAAACATGGGGATTACATGGGTTCATAGGATATCAACATAAAAATCATGAAATTAACTCAATCCATGCATCATAGATCATAAATCAATCAATTAAATCAATAATTAAAGGAACCCAAAACATAGATGGAAAACCGTAACTCAATTTGGGATTTCTATCATTGGAAATACCGGAATTTGGGAAATCCATGAATGGAAGGAATCCATGGATTAACACTATCATACCTCAATGCTAAAAGTATGACTACAATGGTTGAATTAAAGACTTTTCTTGTAAACCCTAGCTTTCTTCTTCAAATTTTATAGAGAAATACTTGGGAGGGAGACTTATTCTTCTTTTAGGAATTTGAGAGAATTCTTTTAAATTGGGGAAATTTGAGGTAAAACACCTATATAGGTCTTTAAGTGAAAGGTAAAATGACATATTATTAGGCTAGAATAATAATAAAAAAAGATCCAAAAGCCCCTGACATACAACTGAAAATAAGAAACACTGGAGCTCGCAGAAAGCCATTCGGTGACTCGCCGAGTGAGCCTTTAGCCCGCCGAAGTTCCAGTGAGTCGGCTCATGGACTAAGCTAATTAGGTGATTAAGAAAAAAAATTGGAGACTTGCCAAATAGAATGGCGATCTCGATCCAGCTCGTCTAAAGTTCCGGAATAATGGTTAGACAAATCAAGCCAAAAAGGTGAGAAGTTCAACTCGGCGGATCGCAGAGTAGTTTCGCTTTCTCAAATAACTTTGCCATATTACTGAGAAATGAATATTTTTCCCTTCTCTGTATCTGAGGTGTTACATTATCTCCTTTTGAGAAAATTCATCCCCAAATGTGATTCTAGACATCAAACGGAGACAAGAATTCTATCATATCAACCCATCATGCATGAAATCACGTAAATACACATATCCGAGGAGGAAACTTCAACTCCAAGCTAAATAATGTTCAACAAATCATCCCATGAAGTCTATATAAACTCAATGCACATCATACTCAATGCACATCAAGTTGAGGAAAATCAGTCATATAAACTCATTTTCCTTCAAAATTCTAGCTTTTCATGAACGTGCATATGAGGAATCATGGAAACATCTAAGAGACATGATACCAAAACAAAGAGTAAACCATGAGGAACTCGTTACCTCAAGCTAGAGTAGAGGTAGAAGGAAAGAGATGAGGGTATCGGGACATTATATCGGCCTCGGCCTCGGCCTCCCAAGTAGTGCCCTCAACAAACTGATTTCTTCACAACACTTTCATGAAAGCAACTTCTTTGTTTCTCAATTTCTTGACTTGCCAGTCTAAAATCTCAACCGAAACTTCTTCAAAAGAAAGGTTCTCCTTAACTACCAAACCTTCCAAGGGGAATATGGATGTCGGATCACCAACACTTTTCTTCAACATAGAGACATGGACAACTGGATGCACCGATCCCAATTTGTTAAGTAATCCATGTTCATAAGCAACCTTACCAATATGCCTCAACATCTGATATGGGCCTACATATTAAGCTTCATTTTCTTACCGAACATTAGTATACCCTTAATATGTAAGATTTTCAAGTAACCCAATCATGAACATAAAACTCAATATCTCTTCTTCTTACATTGGCATATGACTTTTGCCGAGTTTGATCCGTTTGCAGCCCTTTTCTAATTCCATGGCCTCGTGTACCAACTCGGGACCTATTAGGGCAACTTCACCCTTCTCAAACAATCCTATAGGAGATATACACCTCCTACCATATAGGGCCTTAAACGGAGCTATACCAATAGTTGACTGATAACTATTGTTATATGCAAAATCAATCAAAGGCGAGTGATCATCCCAATTACCCTTGAAATTAATCACACAAGCTCTCAACATATCTTCCAAAGTTTTGATAGTACGCTCCACTTTCCCATTAATTTATGGATGAAAGGTCTTTCTAAGCTTAACAGAAGTACCAAGACCCTTTTGGAAAGATTTATGAAACTTAGAAGTGACTTGAGTACCACGATCGGAGATAATGGATAAAGACACTCCGTGCAATTTTACCATTTCTCTCGAGTATAATCTAGCATAGTCCTCCACCGAGTAAGAAACCTTAACGGGAATGAAATGGGCCGATTTCATCATTTTATCTACTGTGACTCAAGTCGAGTCATGTTGTCGCCGAGTGCGCGACAAACCAACAATGAAGTCCATATTGACATCTTCCCATTTCAAAGTAGGAATGCTAATGTCTTGGGACAAAACTCCCGATTTTTTATGCTCAATTTTCACTTGTTGATAATTAGGACACTTACCCTGAAATTCCGCAATATTGTTATTCATCCCATCCAGCAATAGATCTCCCGTAAATCACGATAAATCTTGGTGGATCCCGGGTGAATCGAATATTGAGAACTACGGGCATCTTACAATATCTAGTCCCTCAAGCCATCAATATTAGGAACACACAAATGACCTTGATATCTAAGTACACCATCTACCCGTTGGGAGAAAGCATCTACGGACTTTTTAAGCACTGCTTCTATCAATTCAACCAATGTTGGGTCAAGACCTTGCTTGGCTTTCACATCCGCCACAAAAGACAATTCTGAACCATAACACCATCCTTGGTAGAGTGCACTAACTGAACACCCAATTGGGAAAATCTATGAACATCCCGAACCAACTCCTTCTTATCTTCCTCAATGTGAGCAACACTTCCCATAGATAACCGACTAAGAGCATCTGCCACAACATTCGCCTTACCGGGGTGATATAGAACACTCATATCATAATCTTTCAATAACTGAAGCCACCTTCTTTGGCAAAGATTTAAATCTTTCTTATTAAATACATATTGCAAACTCTTGGGGTCGGTAAACACATCTACATGCACACCATACAAATAATGCCTCCAAATCTTTAAGGCAAAAACAACCGCCGCTAGTTCAAGGTCATGGGTAGGATAATTCATTTCATGAACTTTAAGTTGCCTTGAAGCATAGGCAATAACTTTCCCAATTTGCATAAGTACACATCCTAACCCAATTCTCAAGGCATCACAATAAACAACAAAACCATCAGTCTCTTCTGGTAAGGTCAACACTGGAGCGGAAGTCATTCTATCCTTCAATTTATGAAAACTCTTCTCACATGCTTTCGACCATATGAACTTAGATTTTTTTTGAGTCAAAGTCATCAAAGGAGAGGCAACCGAAGAGAGCCCTTCAACAAATCTTCTATAATATCTGGCTCGACCCAAGAAACTTCTAAAATCTGCAGGGGATAAAGGTCTAGGACAACTCTTGACCTCATTCATCTTCTTAGGATCTACCTCAATACCCTTACTAGAAACAATGTGACCAAGAAAAGGTATGGACCTTAGCCAAAATTCGCATTTGCTAAACTTTGCAAAAAATTGTTTATCTTTAGGAATTTGCAACACGATCCTTAAATGATCAATATGCTCATCCTCACTTCTCGAATAGATCAATATATCATCAATGAACACAATAACAAACATGTCAAGGTATTTTCTAAACACCCTATTCATTAAATCCATAAAAGCAACTGGAGCATTAGTCAAACCAAAAGACATCACAAAAAACTCAAAATGACCACATCGGCTTCTAAAAGCCGTTTTCATAATATCATTTTCCTTCACCCTCAATTGGTGATAGCCCGACCAAAGGCCAATCTTGGAAAATAGCGTTCCCCTTGTGGTTGGTCAAACAAGTCATATATTCTTGGAAGTAGATACTTATTCTTAATGGTACCCTATTCAACTGGCGATAGTCAATACACATACAAAGGAACTATCTTTCTTTCTAACAAATAAAACTAGAGGACCCTATGGGGAGATACTCGGTCAGATGAAGCCCTTACCTAACAAGTCTTTCAATTGTTCTTTCAACTCCTTTAGTTTCGCCGGAGCCATTCGGTAAGGAGGAAATGAAATAGGTTTCGTATCTAGGAGGAGATCAATACTAAAGTCTATTTCTCTTTCGGGAGGAATACCAGGTAGATCGTTTGGGAACACTTACGAAAAACTCATTAAGAGTACGGCTTTCAGAATCCACATGTGTTATATTCTCGGTGTTTTGATGTTCCTCACAAATGCAGGGAACCGTTCTCTAGCAGAGTGCTCTCGTCCAGATTCAAAGTGGGGTATAGCTGTAAAGTTGTCCTGTCAGAATGGTTGGTGAAAAGTGCCTATGCACAAAGCTGAACACAGGGAATATGTCAAGTTTGGAGAAGGTAAACAACAAAGAGAGGGACCAGGTCCGTGACAAGTCAAACAGAAGAGAACCTGCTTATCAGGCGATGAAGAAGGATCTGGCTGCATGGGAAAATTCCTCAAGTGATTCAGATGATTCTAAGCAGTCTAATGATGCTTTCATGGCAAAGTCAGATGAGGAAGATGCTGGTGAAAAGGTAATGCTATCATATTTCAAACAAAACTTGAATACCTTTTCTACTAGTAAATTGAGAAATCTAGTTGTTGTATTACTTGATTTGATAAGTAAGCTAACAACTGAGGATGATCTCATGAACAATAGCCTAGAAATCTCTCAAGATGGAAAAATTTCTTTCATTGCCCAAATAGCTGATATTGAAAATCAAATAGTTATTCTAGAAGTTGAAATCTAGAACTGAAGGAAAAGATAAAAGGGGTGACTACTACTGTTTTTAAAGGAAAGAATGAGGCAATCAGTTTGCAACTAGGGCTTGAAAATAAGCTACATATTGTTGAAATGAAGATGGAAATAGCTTTAGAAAGAAATCTTGAGTTGGAGAGGGACCTGGTCTGTGTAAAAGAGGAACTTGAAAAATCCCTCAAATGGACCAATTCCTTTAAGATCCTTTCAAATCTAATTGGTCAAGGCAACAACAATAGAAGAGGGCTGGGCTGTGAGAAGATAGATCCCACATACAATCCTCACAACAAATCTATTTCTGATGCTGATAATTTGTTGTGTGCACATTGTGGTTGAGATGGACATCTTAAGAAAGATAGTCCTGTTTTAAAAATATATGAGGGAAGTTCGTCAAACTATTCCAAACAGAGGAATAGACTGAAGAAGGGACCTGGTTCTGCTTAGGTCTTAAGTTGAAGAAAATTGGTCTGCCTCACTGGAAAAAAATAAATTCTTATCACTTTGTTATCTGCTTACTAGGAACTCTGTCTCAAATGGGTTCCCAAGGTTAACATGTGATTTGCTATGCAAGGGAGAGGAGGTAGCATCAGTTAGTGTTAGTTTATGAATAGTAGATGCTCAAAGCACATGACTGAGAAAACTACAAAACTTCCTCTCTCTCAAGGCAGTTCAAGGTGGAGGTGTCTCTTCTGCAATGGCAAGAAATGGTAGATCCTTGGTGTAGGCAGGAGTTGAAAGTCTGTGGGACACTCTTTTGAAGTTGTGTACTATGTCAATGGGTTGAAGTACAATCTTTATAGTGTTTCATAGATTTGTGATAAACAAAATGAAGTGAAGTTCTTCTTAGATGAATGGTGGTGACAACTTAATCTCTTGGATGATGATGTTGATAGGAAATACATACAAGAACATGTATACTGCCAATCTAAACACTGCTCGTTGCAACATTCTCACTTTCCTTGGTGCTCAAGTGAGAATATTGATCTATGATACATGAGACTTTGTCGTGTGAGTTCTTCTCACTATACAATCTTTTGTCAAGGGACCTGGTCCGTGGTCTGCCCAAAATAAAATTTGCAGATGACAAAGTTTGTAATGCTTGTGTAAAGGAGAAGCAGAACAGACCATCCATCAGGTGGAATAAGCAGGCTTTTAATCTTGTAAAGAACTTCCGAGCTGAAGTGGTGGATACTACATGTTTTGCGACCAAAAGAATGATAATGAGAAGTTTAGTCTCGATGGTGATGAAAGAATAGTTGTGGATTCTCCCTCTAACAAGGCTTATCACGTGCACAAAAACCATAATTATGCATCGAAGAAAGTGTTCATGTGATTTTTTATAAGTCTGGAAGAATTGAGATGTTGCAAAACAAAGAAGTTTCTGAGATGGAAGAGCTGCTTCAGATTCAAAGAGATGGGCTAAATAGTGAACTTGCCGAAGTATATCCTCTTCATGAATCTAGCAAGCCCAAGGAAGTTAATGTAGATGATGAACTTGATGATGGACCGGGTCCGGCATACAGTGCTGAACAATGATGATGCAGTCCAAACTAATTGTGTGAATTCTGAAGGTGAGAATGAAGAAGATGATCAAGCTCAGGTTGAAAGAAACAAAGTATGACACTTGGTTCCCCAACAAGCTGATAGGTTTTGCAAGTTCATCTTCAACAATGGCTTCAAGAGAGGTAAAATTGACAAAACCCTCTCTTTGAAATCACAAGGCAAGAGACGCTTGATTATTTATGTATATATCGATGATATCATCTTCGGAGCAACCTTTGAGGTGTTTTGTGAAGAGTTTGTTGCACTCACGAGTAGTGAGCTTTGAAGTGAGCATGATGGAAGAATTAAATCTCTTCTTGGAGCTGTAGATCAGGCAGAATTTTAAAGCTTTGTAACATGGAAGATCAAGTGGTTGACATCTTCACCAAAGCTCTAAGAAAGGGCCATCTTGTCAATAAGAGGGACCTGCTTCCAGCTCAGAGAGGCAACTAATGAAGTTTCATATTACGAATGTCAAGGCAATTGATACTCCCATGGGGACCTACTCGATGCTGGATACTGATAGATCTGGTTCAGATGTAAATGATGCAAAGTGTTAGGATTTATGAAAGATTCCAAGATTGTCCAACGAAATTTCATTTGAAGGATGCTCAGAGAATCCTAATACATTTGAAGAAGACAGGGACCTGGTCCTACTCTATCCATCAAGAAACTTTTTTATTTGAAGGAATATGGTGACGCTAATCATGCTGGATATCCAGTTGGTAGAAAGAGTACCTCATGAATTGCTTATGTTCTAGGCTTATCTCTTACTCATGGGGAACTAGAAGGCAAGATTCAGTTTCTCTTTCAAAGTATTCTGAATAGGAAGGTGTCTGATTTGTTTTAAAAAAACAACAAAAATTTAAAAAAATTTAAATGGTTCATCAATTATTGATCTATTTATCTCAGAGGCCTTGAGTAGGTTTGATTTTACCAATCTTTCTGCTATGAGAAACTCAGGCCAGTGTTGGAAACTACAACATTTGCTCTTGCTATCAAGGATACAAAAATGGTTTGCCTAAGGGCTCAGTTTCTAAAACAACACTATCAGAGGGACCAGATTGAAAATAAAACTGCCAGCCCTGATGGTTCAACATGAAGCTTAGGCAGCAAAGCATGCTGAACTTTAAGAGAGGATTCTAAAAAACCATGCTTAGGGATATGATCTTCTAATTCTATTCTTTCAATCCCTAGATCCCAAGCCATCCCCTCTCTTTCTAAACACCTGTGTCAGTCCTCCTTATTTTCTATCGAAATTCAGTGGGCATTGTCTTTGTTCTCATTCGTAATAATATGTTCAATGCTTTGGTTTCTATTCTTTTATTTATGAATGAAAAATGCCTTGTTTCTACTGACTTGTCTCATTACTTTATGCATTTTTACTCATGTTCAATGTTGCCCAAGTGCCCTAAATTTGCTTGAACTGCATTTCTGTCAACTTGGTTTACTGTTTAACCCAATTTTATGATGTCAAAGGGGGGAAATGTGTTAAGGGGGAATCAAATAGGGGGAATGAATGCTACTTGAAGAAGACATGGTCATGTTGCTGATAAGGGGAAGAAGTGTTGAACAAGTTTGTCATCATCAATAAGGGGGAAAATCCAATTTTGTTGATGATGAGAAGTTTTGATGATTTGACAAACTTAAGACCAATCTAATTATATGAAGAGGCTTGTTGATAGGGGGAACTGGTTAAAGGGGGAAGAAGGTGAATAAGTCAGTTATCATAAAAAAAGAGGAAAATGTTATTTTTGAGCTGATGTCAAGTTTTAATGATTTAACAAACTTAGGAATCTGACAAGAGACCAGATCCTTGCTATTGGGACTGACGACAGGGGAAATGAATCAATAAACTCACTTAGAGGAATTTTGTCTGTCATCATCAAAAAAAGGGAAAATGTTATATTCTAGGTGTTTAGATGATCCTCACAAATGCAAGGACCCGATTCTTGGCAGAGTGCTTTCGTCCAGATTCAAAGTGGGGTACAACTGTAAAGTTGTCCTGTCAGATTGGTTGGTGAAAAGGGCAGTGTACTTTACCAATGGGAAGGGCGGACGAGAATGTCTTGTTCAATTGCTCCCAACTGCAGGGACCCTTTCCCTGGCAGAGTTCTTTCATCCAAATTTATAATGGTGTATAGCTGTAAAGCTGTCATGTTAGTGGGGTAAGGTCGTCAGCGTATTCCACCAATAGAAATAGATAATGTTGTTTGTGCAATGGACAATAATTCTTTTTGGTTGATATGATCAAAATGAGAAACAACAAGCAGATTCATTCATTCAAATGGTGAGAGAGTTAGCAAGCCCTTTCAAGAACTCACAAAGAACATTGCAAAGGACCTGGTCCCTACAAGATTGCGTATATGAAAAGGCGACAAGAAATCTATCACAAAAGTTGACACCTCTGATTTGGTAGGTGCACAACTTTTTTGAACAACATACTCTCAGCCAATAGGGTCTTCTCAAGGAGTTTGTGTTCATTTAATATAGTCTCTTCTCAAAAACACAAACTCAAGATTTGGCAAATAAAAAATTCACATGTTTAAAAAGAGAAGGCCATCTTTAAGGAAGAACCCAAGAACAAGAAGACATACAACAAGGGTTGATCAACTGAAGAACTGTTTTCCATACCTGTTGTTGTTCTTGAATGTTTGTATTGAGTTAAACTTGTGGGATTCATTTCATTCTCGTTAGAAACGTTTCAAATCTTTTTTTGATGCGTTGTACAAACATTATTAGATTTAACTTCATATCTTATGATTAAAGTCTATATTAATCAGTGAGGGTTAGTATAGTGGGCAATGCATGCATTGCTTTGGCTCGTTTAAGTAATAGGAGTATTACTTAGTGTGGGATTAGGGTGTTAATCTCACTATTGTGGTAGTAATTTGTGTTTCACTTTTGTTTGAGAAAATAAGTGAAAAGAGTTGGAAATACTACGTGATAGGTCGTGGTTTTACTCCCATGAGCAAGGAGATTTCCACGTAAAACTATATATTGTGCCTGATTTACATTGTGCTATTTATTTTCTGCACTTTAAGTTTATCGAAGGAGCAGGTCCTGTGATCACTGATGGATGCGTACATTACAACAACATCCCTCACCCTAACTAGATTACTTTTGGAACCCTTAGAAATCATCTTTCTATCTTTAGGACAAGAGACAAACTGACGTTTAGGCATAGAATTTCCCCATTTCCACTCTAAGACATGCTCATTCGAGAACTGAAACTTGACTATACGAGATTTATAATCAACAGAAGCATAACATGAGTGTAGTCAATCCATACCAAGGATAACATCAAAATATAGCATATCAAGCTCTATAAAGTCAACTAAAGTAACTCTATGGGACAAGGAGACGGAACATTTCCTATAGACCCTCTTAGCCACAATAGAATCACCAACAAGAGTAGAGACAGAAAAAGGATCTAACAACACATGTAGAAGAACATCAAACCTCATAGCCACATATGGCATCACAAAAGACAAGGTAGCACCGGGATCAAGTAAAGCATAAACATCAAGTTGGAAGACTTTGAACATAACGGTAACCACATCTGGAGAACCCTCTTGTTCACCACGAGTCAGAAGTGCGTAGAATTGGTTTTCATTGGGAGCGATGGAATCCGAATACTAGGAGGAGTCTGATTTCCCTCTCCTCCTTTGCAGTAGGGATTGGGAAATCCCTTATCTTATGACCACTTTTACCATAACTGAAGCAACCATCCATGCCGGCTAGACACTTACTCACGTGCTTCTTTCAATACCTAGCACAAGTAGATATAGGCAATGAAGATCCACTACCATTCCCTCCTTGAGGCTTAGGGTTAGACACCCTATTTTTGTTGAACTTAGAAGGAGCATTGGAGTAACCTTGGACGGAAAACCTTTGTCAAAACTTAGGAAGACCATGTCTATCAGACCTTGCATGAGAGAAATTTCCATCACCAATTTTAACCCTCTTTGCCTCCCTAGACCTTTCCTTAAGTTTCTCTTCTTCGATCTATAGAGAATGTGCCATGCGATGAGAGATGTACATGTCATTGATAAGAATGGTGGTATGATATTCTTTAACCACCATTTTGGACACACCCGAAATGAAATTACTCATCCTTGCCCTAGGATCGACAATCATGTTGGGGGAATATTGAGATTGTTGTGTGAATTTCAAAGCATATTCCTTCACAATCATATTTCCTTGATAAGGGTTGATAAAGTCAACAACCTTTGCCTCGCTCATTTCAAGGGGAAATAACCCATCAACGAATGCAACTTTGAACTTTTCCCAATCAAAAGGACCCACATCTTTTGGCCTCCCTTCTTTCCATTGATTGAACCAAATTTGAGAACCACCCTTAAGGTGATAAGCAGCTAACTCCGCCTTTTCCACTGGCTTCACTCCGATGATCATCAACACCTTGTAGACCTCATCAATGAACACTTGGGGATCTTCCTCAACCTTAGAACCATGAAACTCTGGAGGATTCATTGTAGTGAAGCCCCTCACTATAGAAGTCGTCGTACCAACATTTGGGTTCATAGGAAACGCAACCTCTCTATTGGCTTGGGCCATCATGGCTTGAGCCAATACTTGAAAAGCAACCATAAACTCCGTATTAGTCACTTGATTGGCCAAAGGGTCGACCAAATCTTGAGGATGAGCTTTTTGTTCCATATTCTCCCTTACATTCCTTCTCGCATAAGCTCTTCGAGTAGCCATATCTTGTAGAGCAGCGGATAAGGATTAGGATAAAGACCTTAAAGAGTTAAACTCTATCGCAAAACTTTAGAGTAACGAAGAAGTGGAGTTTCCTAAACAACTTGTAGCCTTTCATTCATAAATGCAGCGCACTTCATACTCATGAACAAGACTCTACTAGACGTGGCTTATGAGACATCCTAGGACCTTTTTAAACCTTGTGCTTTGATTACCAAGTTTGTCAGGACCCAGGGGTACACCCTAGATTTAACATGGCGTATAGGACCTCGAGAGGCCCCATACAATCTACTTAGCATTCATAACATAAGAAATAGAACAAAGGAAATGAAGACAACATTTCAAGTACATCATTAGTATAAACCGATGTACCAAGTATGAAAACCATGCATAAAATATTTGATAACATGCTAAAAGGGGTCCTTTTCATAAGTATGCAATGATAAAGCTAAAACATGTATCTGAAAATTTGAAATCATAAGTCATAAAACCATAATCAATTCAAGTGAACATCATCTTAAAACATACTTATTATACTTCCTTGAAGTAACCCTGGTTCATCATAACCTTTCTTATTTGTGGGAATATCCTTAGCTGACATATAAGACCATGTGAGCTATCAATATAGAATCTGGTGTCTACCCCACACCGAAAAAGGGTGTCTTACTTGCCAAGGAAGGACCATGAACTTCTAGCAATTGTGGATCCACTAGCTAACGTCTATCTAGACAATCATCCAATGGGGGCATATGGGTAAGGAATAAGGATTGCTACTAGAAACCCAATCTCTACTAATAGGAGAGCCTCCATCTGAATATCTTTACGGTGCTAAGCATAATTCCCACAGAGTAGTAATATTTTTTAACTTATTCTTATTATCCATGGAAGGGCATGTCATCTTACCTATCCAAGCTAAGTCATTTGTCATCCACGAAAAGGTACAATTAAGTAACCAATCCAAGCTAAGTCATTTGTCATCCATGGAAAGGTACAATTAAGTAACCAATCCATGCTAACTCTTATTAGAATAGCTCTTAAGATCTTTGATTCATAGTTTAGTTCGGAAAACCTTTCAACCCTAAGAATCCTCTATGTGAGAATGTCCTTTCACAAATCATGCTTTAAAGTGTTTATGAGAAATCCTTTCAACAACACAACAAAAACATCATCATTGATACTTAACTCACAAAGCATCTTTAAAACGTTTACTTAAATTTCAATAGAACATGCTTTATTTCATAAACTTCTCTTTCCCAATCCAAAACCCACATCATATCATCATAACTTGGAAAACATGGGGATTACATGGGCTCATGAGGAATCCTCATAAAAATAATGAAATAAACTCAATTCATGCATCATATATCATAAATCAATCAATTAAATCAATAATTAAAGGAACCCATAACATAGAAGGAAAACCCTAACTCAATTAGGGATTTTTAACTTTGAAAATAGGAGAATTTGGGAACTCCATGAATGAAAGGAATACATGGATGAAAATTATCATACCTCAATGCCAAAAGCTTGACTTCAATGGTGGAATTGACGACTTGTCTTGAAAACCCTTGCTTTCTAGAGAGAAATATTATGGAAGGAGACTTGTTATTCTATTAGGAATTTGAGAGAATTCTATTAAATTGAGGAAATTTGGGAAATTTGGGTCAAAACACTTATATAGGTCTTTAGGTGAAGGGTAAAATGGCATAGTATTTGGCTAGAATAATCAGGAAAAGACCAAATGCCCCTTACTTAAAAATTATAAATAAGAAACGGTGGAGCTCGCCAAAATCCACTCAGTGACTCGTCGAGCCAGCCTTTAGCCCGCCAAAAGTTCCAATAAGAGGGACCATGGACTAAGCCACAAAGAGATTGAGAAAGAATTTTGGTGACTCACCGAATGGAACGACAAGCTTGATCCATCTCACCTAAAGTTCCAGAACACTAGTTACAGAAATCAAGACAAAAAGGTGAGAAGTTTTACTCAGCGGATTGCCGAGTCGTTCGGCGTTGTTGAGTTACTTCACCAAATTCCTGAAAAATGAATATATTTCATTTCTTTGAATCTGAGGTGTTACATAAGGTGTATGTAAGACAACATCCTATGGTGGTAAATAATTTTGGGATAAGGATATACATACATATGTGTGTAGTGAGAATAAATTTTCAACAACACACAACAAGATCATAATCATAATCACTTTACTCTCATGGTAAATAATTTTGGGATAAGGATATACATACATATGTGTGTAGTGAGAATAAATTTTCAACAACACACAACAAGATCATAATCATAATCACTTTACTCTCAAAGTGTTCATAAAGCATATACATAAATCTATTAAACATACTAAATTCTCATACATTGCCCTTGAAGGTTCAATGATCATATTAAATCAACACATCTAGATTTCACTACATTAGACATGTATATAATCATAATTCAAGTAGTTTAATTACTACATGCATAATTCCATCACATTTGACTTGCATCAATCAATACTCACACTTTGAGATCTAATTTGGGAAAATAGGGGAATTCATGGATTCTCAAGGAATTCGATATAAAACCATATAAAATCATAAATTTATCCATAATAAAACATAATTCAACCATTAAAAACTAATTTTAAAGGAATCCATGAGATTGAAGTCAAACCCTAACTTTTGGGATTTCTAGCTTTGAAATTGGGGGTTTTGAACGGGCTCCATGGATGAATTCTATCTATTAATGAATAGCTACCATACCTTAGTGATGTAATCCAATGAATTTGAGTTGAAAATCTTGTTCCTTTAACCCTATCCCCAACTTCCTTCTTTTTCTTCCTTGAAGTTCTAGAAAGAGAATTTTTGGGGGAAAATTAGTTTTGATTTGGGATTTTGGAATTATGAGGAAGATGAATTAATTTAGGGGTCTTAAATAATTATATAGTTAGTATAATTTAGTATAAAATTACATCACTTAATATTAAATAAAATCATAAAATTCCAAAGTACCCCTCAACTAACTCACCAAAACCGTTCAGAGGTGACCGCCCCGGCCACACGACCACGGTCTGTGGATGGACCCACATGGCGTGTAGGTGAACTATGAGTAAAATTAATGGAGCCTATTTCTAAGGCCTTGACCCACAACCCCTCACCCACGGGGCGTGTGTTGACCCACGAGGCGTGAGTCGCCTCCGTGGTTCACTGCCAACAATTTCTAAGGGTTCTCCTCAAGGACCTATAGTTGGTCCTTGGGGGTCCTACCTTTACATTCTAATACCAAACCCTATATTTTTAGGTATGGTGCGGTACGTTTACGAACCTAACCCTCATGTTAAGCTCTAGTTTAGCCAACTAGTTTCCGGGGTGTTATAGTTTAGGACCGCTATATAAGTCTTTTAACCCCCAAATTCACCCCATTTACTTCATTCTTCAAAATTCACAAAACAATCCCAAATCTCCTCCCAAATATTCTCTCAAGAAATTTGAAGAGGAAGAATAAGAAGATTCGGCCTAGGATTTCAAGCTAAGGGTCCAATTCCTCCATTGAAGGCTAGAAATTTGAGTCAAGGTATGATAGTTTTCATCCATGGATTCCTTTCATCCACGGAGTTCCCAAATTCCTCTATTTCAAAAGGTAGAATTCCCCAATTGAGTTAGCATTTTCTTCAATTATCATGGGTTCGTATCATTATTGATTTAAATGATTTAATTATGATCTTTTGTGCATGAATTGATGAATTGCAATGCTTTTATGATGAATTCCCTATGAACCCATGTGATCCCTATATTTTCAAGTCATGACCTATATATTATATGATTTTTATCTTCAAGGAAGAATTTTATGAAATGAAGCATGTATTGCAAGCTTTGCATGATTTTATAATGAAATACATATCTAACCCATGTTTTCTAAGAGATGATGATTGAAATTGGGTTTTGACCTCGATAGGTAAATTATGGACTTATGCATTGTTTATAAAATCTATGTGAATGTTTTAAGTGTGCTTTGAGAATGCCGTACCAAAGATGATGTTGTGTTGTGAAAGGATATTCTCACTAAAACACATACTAGCATGAAGTGAAAGGTTTTCTCACATAGAAAGGATTCTTAGGTTCAAAGGCTTTCTCACCAAATTGAATCAAAGACAAAGAGCTATCTTAATGAAACTAGCTTGAATTGGTTGTCCAAGGGAACCTTTTCATGAGTAATGAAGGCAAGTAATAAATGACTATTAATGAGAATTTGTTATTAGCACCAAGTAGATATTTATAATGAGATGGAAGCTCTCCTGTTGTAGAGGTCGGGTTTCCAAAGCAATCTAATGAGATGGAAGCTGTCCTGTAGTAGAGGTCGGGTTTCTAGTAGCAATCTCTTTATCCCATACCTGTGTGGCCCCATAGGTTGATTAGCTAGTGGATCCACTTAAGCTAGAAATTCAAGGTTCTACCTTAGGAAAGTAGAACTGTAATGACCCTAAAAACGAAATAGTGAAACTAGAGCCTAACTAGTGAGTGTGTGAGTTTGTCTTGAGCTTTGATGGTGTTTTATGTTGTCCCGAGTCATGGTTGATGGGTATAGGGGTTAAACGTCAAGATACAACTCCCAATGGACTACCCTAGGAGTCCTTGAGTAGGACCCTAAGCTTAACCCCCAAGGATGCCCCAATTGATGATAGTTGGCCAATGTTTGGTAATTACGAAAGGGGTCCACTCCACGTAGGCCCATCCATGCCCCGTGGATAACCTCCGTAGGTCAAGGGACCCCAAACAAAGCCACAGCACCAGAACATGGACCAACAGGATGGTCCGTGAATGGACTCACGGTCCTTGAGTCAAGGGCTCGTGGATGGCACTTGTGTGCTGTCAAGTGACACGGCCAAGTGAAGGATGAAGTGGTAAATTCACCCTCTGCCTAGTTAAGTGCTTGGACGGTTATTTTGGGTTTATTTAGGTATTTTAAGAGTATTAAAATAATAAAATACCATTTTAGATTTCATTCTTCAAATCTCCCCAAATCAAAACCCCTCCCTCTCAAAGTATCTTCTCTCTAGAACTCAATTGAGGACCAAGAGAAGAAGAGGACTTAGGGCTTTCAGAGGAAGGATATTGGGTAGATTTTCGTGGGATTCTTCAAGTAAAGGGTATGGTGATCCTTCATCTAGGGTTAGATTTCACCCTAGATTCAATTTCGAAGAAATTTTCAAACTTTTCAAGTTTCACAAAAACCCTAGGTTTTACTCAATCTCATGGGTTCTTGCATCAAACGTTTTCAAATGATAAATTATGATTATGTTTATGTTTAATTGATGATTTAAGATGAAAATATTCTATGAAACCATGATTTCTCTTAATTCCTAAATTGTGCCTTATGAAGTGGGTTTGTTGATTATGAATGAATGTTGATGGATATATGCCTTGATTGATTTAGATTGTTGAATTGTATATTCATCTATTCCTAATTATGGTGAACTATCGGTGAATTAAGGATTTGTGATCATAGCCTTGAGAAGGCAAGTTCGACCTAATTTCATGTTAAAGTAGAATTGTACTTGAATTGTTGATCCACTTGAAAGGTGAAGGTGTTTACTTACTATGTACATTGTGATCATGGCCTTGAAAGAATAGTGTGAGGAATTGAGGTATTATCATAATGTTGTATATATGAATGTATAATGTGAAGGATATACATGTCATTTCAATGATAGAATGATGATCTTGTATAGAATGTGAATGTGTTGTGATTGAAACCATATTCTCACTTAACACTCTTGAATGATGATGATATAATGTAAAGAGTTTCTATAATGGGAATGTTGAATCTAGAATTGATAGTCTTATGCATCATTTTCTTATATAATGAATGTGTCTTGACTTGTTGAATATGGATCGATAGGCTATGGAATTCCTGTCATATATGAGTGATGAATGTGTCTTGACTTAATGGTTATTAATTGATAGGCTTTAGGCATTCTTTTCATAAATGATCTAATGTAATGAAGACTCTAGAATCGATAGGCTAGTGGCATTTCTTTCTTAATGAGTCAATGTACCATGAATCGATAGGCTAGTGGCATTCCTTTCATGAGTATAAGAAGTAATGAGGGACCATTAATCGATAGACTTATGGCATTATTTTTATGGGGACTCTACAGCTATCCTTGAATGTAACATGGATCGATAGGCTTATAGCATTCCTTCCATGTTTTATGATGTATCATGGGTCGATAGGCCTATGGAATTCCTCCCTAATACACTAATGTAATATGAATGAAATAATCTATGGGAATGTAGGTTAACCACCGAGTGGATATGGCTAGATGGAAACTTTCCCAATGTTAGATAAGAGTTCCAATGAACATCCTCCTATCCTATAACTATGTGCCCACATAGGATATTAGCCGTGGATTCCATCCGAGCTAATGTTATCATTCTACCTTAGGCAAGTGGAACACCTCTTACGGTTTGAGGTTACATGACACCGGATTCCATGTCTAGCTTGCATGGTCTATGTCGGTTAAAAACTTTTTCCCATCATGTGAAATGTGCACTCTAGTTACTTGATAGGTACTACAAAGTGTAGGTAGTAGTATGTGATGCTATCTATGCATTGCACGAGAAGGCTTTGAATGGGCTATAGTGAGTTCTCTAAGTCTTAATGACTAAATGTATGAAAGTCCTCTAAATGCCTAAAAGTGTCCTAAATAGACCTAATGAAGAATGTTGGCTTAAATGCTTTAATGTAAAGATGCATGCTATACTTGGATTGTGTTATGAGTTACTTCTTTGTCATGACTTATTGTATGTGAATGTGCCTTGTCTATGGTGACTTAGAGTTGTCTTAGAGGTTGGTCCTAATGTGATGATGTGACTCATGTAATGTTTTTTTGTCTCTTAAATTCTCTATTGTGTAAAGGTGGAAAGGATGAATGGTAGGTTGACTTTTGGTGACCTTTAGGTGGTACATTAGTGTGTGTGGTGGTGGGACGCTATCCACATGTATCGCTTGAGGGTTACTTGAGGTGGAGGCTCAAGGTGAAGGTAAAGGGTTATATTTGATTGTGTTCAAATGTAAAAGTATGACTTGTATGTTGGTTGTGACTTATATTATGCCTCTTTTATAAATGTTCATGAAATTTTACTAAATGGCATGAGAGCATGACTTTCAAACGAAAAGTCTCTTTTTATGTATGTTTTTGTATGATCATCATACTTAGTACATTTTTGTGTGCGAACCCATATTTCCCTTATTTTTACTACAACTGTAGGTTCCGGCAAGTGGTTGATTCTAGCTAGGATTTGATGTGTTTAGATAGAGTTTCCTCTGAGACTTGTTATGTCCTCATGGATTCGAGGACAAGAACTCTTATGTTTCATTTCTTCATGTAATAGACATTTAGTAGTTTTTCTTCGATTGCAAAGGGCCGTGACCCTATATTGTTAACGTTATGTCTAAGATGGCCATGTGAGACTTAGACTTCCACTGTGTCTTTTGAAAGGTTTTAATGAGTATTTAAATGTTTTGAATCATATGGTTTTGAATAAAAAGTTTTAATCCTATACTATTTCTATTACCTATGCAATGAATGAGCTATGAGGCTTGTATTAGACCTGTTTGGGGTTGAGTACGCTGTGTTACGACTAGGGGGTGCTCTCGGGTCGTGACAACCATGGCATCAGAGCACAAGGTTTTCGGAATGGTCTTTAGGATGATGTCTCACAAGCCACATCTAGTAGAGTCTTATTCATCGGTGTGAGTCTCTACACATCTATGAGCGAGAACCTATAGGACGTTAGAAGTTACACTTTTTTCATATTCTTGAAGTCTTGCCCTGAGAATTTAACTCTATAAGTGTCCTTTTCCTAATCTTTCTCTTGTGTTTATAGGTTATTAATGCAAGAAGGACGCCTGCAAGGATAGTGGAAGAGGAGAATGTGAATGAGGGAGTTCCTCCCCAAGATCCTCAAGGAGACCAAGTTCCTCTAGGCAATCAAGAGAATGAAGTTTCGGTGGTTCCCCCAGACAAGACCAATGAAGAGATTAGGTCAGGTTTTCTAACCTTAGCTCAGGCCTTAACGACTTAAGTTAACCGAGATGTGGGGCCTAGGTTGAATGCTAATGAGAGTACCATTTCCTCAAGGTTGAGAGACTTTGTGAGGATGAATCCTCCTATCTTCCTTGGCTCTAGAGTGGGAGAAGATCCCCAAGAACTCTTTGATGAAGTTTATATGATAGTCAATGATATAAAAGTATCTTCTTAGGAGAAAGCGGAGTTGGTTTCCTATCAATTGAAAGATGTGGCCCAAGTGTGATTCACTCAATGGAAGAGCAATAGGCCTCTAGAAGCGGGTCCTATAGAATGTGAGAAGTTTAAGGGAGATTTCCTTGGTAGGTACTTTCCTCGCGAGAAGAGAGAGTGTAGGGTTGAGGAGTATATAAACCTTAGGCAAGGTAACATGAATGTGGAGGAGTATTCTTTAAAGTTTACCTTATTGTCTAAATATGCTCCATCCTTGGTCTCTAACCCTAGAGAAGAGATTAGTAGGTTTGTTACCGGTGTATCCGACCTAGTTAAGAAAGAGTGTCATATGGCAATGCTCCATGATAATATGAATATTTCTAGGCTCATGGTGTATGCTCAATCTATTGATGAGTCCAAACTTAAGAGGATGAATAGGGATTTGAAGAGGGGTAGATCCGATGAGCAAGGTCAACCTAGGTTCAAGAAGAGAGCTCCTAACCAAGATTCTTCAACAGCTCCTAAGGCTAATGAGGAGAAAGGGGGTGGATCTTAATTTTGTAAACCTATTTGTGCCACTCGTGGGAAGAGGCATCATGGGAAGTGCCTAGCCGGTACTAGTGGGTGCTATGGGTGTGGCAAAAGTGATCATCAAGTGAGAAATTGTCCTACTCTTACGACTAGAGGAAGGGAGGCCAAACAAGCTCCTTATGATGGGCCGGATCCCAATGCTCCAAAGAAGAACCGTTTCTATGTGCTCCAAGCTAACAAGGACAAAAGAGCTAATCCGGATAAAGGTACCGGTAAGTTATAGTTCTTTTTTGTGGTGATGAGATCCTTATGTTGTTTTTCATGATAGCCTTAGTTGGGTTTTCTCCTAGGTGGGGGATGGTTTGATGAATAGTATGGTTGTTGAGAGTGTTGATATCCTTATCTCTTTCTTCTATTCCTATTCATGCTTGAGACCAAGAGTTCCATGTAGATTGTTTCATGTTTTGAAGTCATGTGTGATATTGAGTTTCCATGGTCTCCTTATGTTATACGTGTTCTAGTTGAATTCTTGTTTAAATGAGAAAATGAGTTTTCATGATTTTATTCCTCATGTTGATATGCATATATGATGAGTTGCCTAAATATTTGATGAGTTGAAATTGTTGAACATGCTTAAATTTGTTTTTATGAAGAATTAGCGTAATGTGCTTTTATGAGAAAATTGCATAATGTTCTTATTGATGTTGTGATGAGCATGATGCGATTTGTAGAAGGAAGTTCCTCCAATGAAATGAAAAATGTGAAGATTTTGATGCATAATGAGTTTGTAGATGTAGTTCCTACCTTCTTGTTTGCATTAAGCCTTTTGATGTAGAGTTGATGTTTCCTCTTATGTTTATGCAATTTTATTGATGATTGCATGCATGATTGTGGGCAGCGAGTCTTGAGTCATTATCCCTTAATGTGTTTAAAGTGTCATTCGAGGATGAATGTTCCTATGTGGGGGATAATGTAACGACCCTAAAAATGAACTAGTGAAACTAGAGCCTAACTAGTGAGTGTATAAGTTTTTCATGAGTTTTGATTGTGTTTTATGTTGTCCCGAGTCATGGATGAGGGGTTTAGGGGTTAAACGTCAAGGTACGACTCCGCATGGACCACCCTTGGGGTCGTTGAGGTGGACCCTAAGCTTAACCCCCAAGGCTGCACCAATTGATGAGAGATGGCCAAAGTTTGGTGACCTACGAAAGGGGTCCACGCCCCATGGATGGCCTTCGTAGGTCAAGGGGCACCAAACCAAGCCACATCCCCAGACCACGGACCAACATGACAGTCTGTGAATAGACTCACGATCCAGGAATCAAGGGCTCGTGGATGGCACCTGTGTGCTGTCAAGTGACACGACCAAGTAAAGGGTGAAGTGCTAAATTCACCCTTTGCCTAGTTAAGTGATTGGACGGTTATTTTGCATTTATTTAGGTATTTTAAGAGTATTAAAATAATAAAATACCATTTTAGATTCCATTCTTCAAATCTCCCCAAATCAAAACCCCTCCCTCTCAAAGTATCTTCTCTTTAGAACTCAATTGAGGACCAAGAGAAGAAGAGTACTTAGGGCTTGCAGAGGAAGGATATTGGGTAGATTTTCGTGGGATTCTTCAAGTAAAGGGTATGGTGATCCTTCATCTAGGGTTAGATTTCACCCTAGAGTCAATTTCGAAGAAGTTTTCAAGCTTTTCAATTTTCACAAAAACCCTAGGTTTTAGTCAATCTCATGGGTTCTTGCATCAAACGTTTTCAAATGATAAATTATGATTATGTTTATGTTTAATTGATGATTTAAGATGAAAATATTCTATGAACCTATGATTTCTCTTAATTCCTAAATTGTGCCTTATGAAGTGGGTTTGTTGATTATGAATGAATGTTGATGGATTTATGCCTAGATTGATTTAGATTGTTGAATTGTATATTCATCTATGCCTAATTATGGTGAATTGTTGGTGAATTAAGGATTTGTGATCATAGCCTTGAGAAGGCAAGTTCGACCTAATTTCATGTTAAAGTAGATTTGTGCTTGAATTGTTGATCCACTTGAAAGGTGGAGGTGTTTACTTACTATGTACATTGTGATCATGGCCTTGAAGGCATACTGTGAGGAATTGAGGTATTATCATGATGTTGTATATATGAATTTATAATGTGAAGGATATAGATGTGATTTCAATGATAGAATGATGATCTTGTATAGAATGTGAATGTGTTGTGATTGAAAGCATATTCTCACTTTACACTCATGAATGATGATGATAGAATGTGAAGAGTTTCTACAATGGGAATGTTGAATCTAGAATTGGTAGGCTTATGCATCCTTTTCTTATTTAATGAAGGTGTATTGACTTGATGAATATGGATCGATAGGCTATGGAATTCCTGTCATATATGAGTGATGAATGTGTCTTGACTTGATGGTTATGAATTGATAGGCTTTAGGCATTCCTTTCATAAATGATCTATTGTAATGAAGACTCTAGAATTGATAGGCTAGTGGCATTCCTTTCTTAATGAGTCAATGTACCATGAATCGATAGGCTAGTGTCATTCCTTTCAGGAGTATAAGAATGTAATGAGGGACCATGAATCGATGGGCTTATGGCATTCTTTTCATGGGGACTCTAGAGATATCCTTGAATGTACTATGGATCCATAGGATTATAGCATTCCTTCCTTGTGTTATGATGTATCATGGGTCGATAGGCCTATGGCATTCCTCCCTAAAACACAAATGTAATGTGAATGAAATAATCTATGGGAATGAAGGCTAAGCACCGAGTAGATATGGTTAGATGGAAACTCTCCCAATGTCAGGTTAGAGCTTCAATGAACTTCTTCCTATCCCATAACTATGTACCCACATAAAATATTATCCAGCGGATTCCATTCGAGCTAATTTTATCGTTCTACCTTAGGCAAGTGGAACACCTCTTACGGTGTGGGGTTACATGACACCAGATTCCATGTCTTGCGTGCATGGTCTATGTCGGTTAAACACTTATTCCCATCATGTTAGATGTGCACTCTAGTTACTTGATAGGTACTACAAAGTGTAGGTAGTAGTATGGGATGCTATCTATACATTGCACGAGTAGGCTTTAAAGGGGCTATAGTGAGGTTTCTAAGTTTTAATGACTAAATGTATGAAAATCCTCTAAATGCATGAATGTGTCCTAAATGAACCTAATGAAGAATGTTGGCTTAAATGCTTAAATGTAAAGATGCATGCTATACTTTGATTGTATTATGAGTTACTTCCTTGTCATGACTTATTGTATGTGAATGTGCCTTGTCTATGGTGACATAGAGTTGTCTTAGAGAGTGGTCCTAATGTGATGATGTGACTCATGTAATGTTTTTTGTCTCTTAAATGCTCTATTGTGTAAAGGTGGAAAGGATGAATGGTAAGTTCACTTTTGGTGACCTTAAGGTGGTACTTTAGTGTGGGTGGTGGTATGGGACGCTATCCATACATTGCACAAGGTATAGGTTGAGGGTTAGTTGAGGTGGAGGCTTAAGGTGAAGGTAAAGGGTTATATGTGATTGTGTTCAAATTTGAAAATGTTACGTGTATGTTGGTTGTGACTTATATTATGCCTCTTTTATAAATGTTAATGAAATTTTACTAAATGGCATACGAGCATGACTTTCAAACAAAAAGTCCCTTTTTAAGCATGTTTTTGCATGGTCATCATACTTTGTACATTTTTGTGTGCTAACGCATATTTCTCTTATTTTTACTACAAGTGTAGGTTTCGGCAATTGATTGATTCTAGCTAGGATTTGAATTGTTTGGATAGAGTTTCCTCCAAGACTTGGTATGTCCTCATGGATTCGAGGACAACAACTCTTATGTTTCATTTCTTCATGTAATAGATATTTAGTAGTTTTTCTTCGATTGTAAAGGGCCGTGACCTTGTGTTGGTAAAGTTGTCTAAGATGGCCATGTGAGAGTTAGACTTCCGCTATGTCTTTTGAAATTTTTTAATGAGTCTTTGAATGTTTTGAATCGTATGGTTTTGAATAAAAAGTTTTAATTTCGTACTATTTATATTACATATGCAATGAATGAGCTATGAAGCTTGTATTAGACCCCTTTGGGGTCAAGTACGCCGTGTTACGACTAGGGGGTGCTCTTGGGTCGTGACAAGAACAACCCTCTTTGGTGTGTGAGACACCGGGGATCATGTTATCGCTCACATGGTCTCAATGTCGGTTAAGTCTAATTCCCCACAAGTAATGATGAACTATGGTTACTCAAGGAGTATCACATATGAGTTCAAAGGTTTTAAAGAACAAGTTAGCTTGCATTGACCATGATTTATGACTGATGTTTTATAACTCTTTCATATTATGTTTTAGCTTGGTCAATTGCATGGCATGAAATAAAATGTCCCTTTTAGCATCATTTAAATGTTTTATTAATGGGTATCATACTTGGTACATTATTTTGTACTAACACATACTCTTGCCTACATTTTCCCCAAATGTATTGTCTGGTATTCAGGCTGCTCACTTTCGTGACTAGTTGATGATTTGATTGATTCTCGAGCTTTGGTGAGTCATCATGCTTCGATGACACACTTTATTGTTTTCACTTTCTTTCATGCATTTCCTCTTTTGGACATGATGCATAGGGTAGAACCAATTTCATTCTATTGTATTAGATGGATATGATAAGACAAGAGTTAGACTTCCGCTTTTTGGTTGTATAAAATGTTTTGGACTTGGACTATTGTTTTACTCTTATTGTTCTATTTATTATGTTATGAGAGCTAAGTGACTTGTATGGAGGGGTTCTATACGCCATGTTACATCTATGGGATACCCCTACTTTGGGACAGTTTCACAACACAACAATAACAAAATGGATGCTTTACTCTCAAAGCAAATCTTAAATCATTTTCATCAGTTTCATAAGAACATGCATATCTTCATAAATTGCTCTTTCATAATTCAAAACCCACATTATATTATCATAGCTTGGAAAACATAGGGTATGCATGGTTTCATGGAGTTTCATCTTAAAACAATGGAATTATCTCAATTCATGCATAATAGTTTAAAATACAATCAAATAAATCAACAATGAAAGGAACCATGACATGGAAGAAAACCCTTACTCAATTGGAATTTCTAATTTGTAAATTAGATAATCTAGGAACTCTATAGAGGAAATAGCTCCATAGATGAAAACTATCATACCTTGATGCCAAAAGTTTACAATCAGTCGAGGAATTGGAAATTTGGCTTGAAACCCTAGCCTTCTTCTTCAAGCTTGAGAGAGAAATATTAGAGAGACTTTCTTTTTTTGAGAATTTGAGAGAATGAATTGACTTAAGAGGTTTTAGGGTTAAAAACATTTATATAGGCTTCTAATAGATGGTAAAACAACATTTTATTAGGCTAGAATAATTAGGAAAAGACCTTAAATTCCTCATGAAAATAACTACCGACTCACGTCGACGGCCCGACCTACGGTCAATCGGTCAGACCCTGAACCGTACTAGTTGGTCATCGATCGAGTTCAGAGATTCTTATTTTTAGGCTCCCAACGACGAACCCATGTACGGTTTGTGGGTCCACCTACGAGTTATACATGCCAAATCATTAGTTTCCACTTTTGACTGCAAAATCTCTCTAAGTCTGGGACTTACCTACGAAACTTGCCTATGAATCGTACATAGGTCGACGGACGGTCCTGTTGGATCGTAGGGAAGTACTAGAACTTGAAAAAATTTAGGGACCTACACTGGCCAACAATGAGCTGACATAAGGACCGTGTATCAGTCCACGGGCCATGGGTGGCTTTGTCAGTACTGGCACCAGATTATGTAGAAGCTGCAATTTCTATTCTTTTTGAATCTGAGGTTTTACATTATCTCCCCGTTGGGAACATTCGTCCTTCAATGAGATTGAAGACATCATAAGGAAGGTAGGAACTTAAGATAACAGCCCATCATTAATACACTTACATAAATGCACATATCCGAGGATGAAACATTAACTCCAAGCTAAAGCATGTTTAAAACATCGTATCATGAAATCTATAGGCAACTCATACTCAAATGTACATCAACATGTAGAAATCAATCAAGTTAACTCATTTTCTAAAATATTTAATCTTTTCATGAATCATGCATAATGAGGAAATCATGGGAAATCTAAGACTCATGACACCAATAGAGTAAACCATGAGGACTAAATACCTCAAGCTAGAGGGAAAGTGATAAGGATAATAGGACATCATATCGGCATCGGCCTCCCAAGTATCACCCTCAACTAACGAATTCCTTCATAGTACTTTTACGGAAGCAACTTCTTTGTTCCTCAATTTCTTAACTTGCCGGTCTAAAATCTCAATCGGAACCTCCTCATAAGAAAGATTCTCCTTAACACCCAAACCTTCTAAGGGGACTATAGATTTCGGATCTCCAACACATTACGTCAACAAAGAGACATGGAAAAATGGATGAACCAATATCAGCTCATTAAGCAAATCAAGCTCATAAGCGACCTTACCAATTTGCCTCAAAATCTTATATGGGCCCTTATAATGAGGACTAAGCTTCCCTCTCTTACCAAACCTCATTACACACTTCATGGGTGAAATTTTCAAGTAGACCCAATCATTTACCTCAAACTCTAGATCTCTTCTTCTAACACCGACATAAGATTTTTGCTGAACTTTCTCCATAGCCTCATGTACCAACTCGTGACCTATCAAGGCAACTTTACCTACCTAAACCAAACCTATAGGATATCTACACCTCCTACCATATAAAGCCTCAAATGAAGCCATATCAATGCTTGAATGATAGCTATTATTGTATGCAAACTCAATCAAAGGCAAGTAATCATCCCAATTACCCTTGAAGTCAATTACACATAATCTTAACAAATCTTCCAAAGTTTGGGTAGTACCCTCCGCTTGCCCATTGGTCTGTGGATGAAAGGTCGTACTAAACTTAACACGAGTACCAAGACCCTTTTGGAAAGATTACCAAAACTAAGAAGTGAATTGGGTACCACGATTAAAGATAATGGACAAGAGTACTCCATGCAACCTAACCATTTCTCTCAAGTACAACTTAGTATAGTCCTCCCCCGAATAAGAAACCTTGTTAGGAATGAAATTACCCAATTTTTTCATTCGATCTATAATAACCCAAATTGATTCATATCACCACCAATTGCGTAGTAAACAAAGAATGAAGTCCATATTCAAATCTTCACACTTCCAAGTAGGAATGCTAATATCTTCGGATAAACCTCCCGTCTGTAGATGCTCCACTTTCACTTGCTGAGAATTAGGACACTTAGCCACATATTCCACATTATCCTTCTTCATCATATTCCACCAATAAACCTCCAGCACGTCACGGTACATCTTGGTGGCTCCCGGGTGAATGGAATATCAAGAACTATGGGCTTCTAACAAGATCCACTCTCTCAAGTCATCTACATTTGAAACACCTTAACGACCCTAATATCGAAGCACACCATCTCCCCCTTGGGAGAAAGCCTCTATGGACTCTTTAAGAACTATTTCCTTCAACTCAACCAAAGTCGGATCAAGACCTTGTTTGGCTTTCACATCTTCCACAAAGGACAATTCAGAACTATTGTGAACCATAACACAACCTTTGGTAGAGTCAACCAACCGAACACCCAATCAGGCCAATCTATCGCCATGGGGAGCAGCGGTCCTATTTGTGAAGAAGAAGAAAGATGGTAGTGTGAGGATGTGTACTGATTATCGGCAATTGAACAAGTCTATAGTCAAGAATAAGTATCCTCTTTCCCACTTTAGTGATTTGTTTGGTCAGCTTTAGGGTGCGTCAGTGTTCTCTATGATTGACTTGAGGTTGGGCTATTATCAGCTGAGAGTTTGGGATTTTGATATTCTGAAGACTGCCTTAAGGACTCGCTATGGGCATTATGAGTTTGTAGTCTTTCTAATTCGTGCACTATGTAAATACAAATGGGATACTCATACTTCACACACAACACAAATATTAAGCATATGACACAAGACTTCACATGCTTATCTACACATTTAAGCTCATTCAACTTAGATCTACTCATTTCAAAGCACAAAAAATCCTAATTCTTAGAAATAAAATTGAGCACAGTACTTGGTTTTTGCAAAAATCGGTACTAGATTGGAAATAATCATACTTTTTAACATTATGAAAGATTAAATTAGGAAAAATAAAGCAACATACCAAGAGATTAAAGAAGGAAAAAAGGAAAGGCTTGAGAGCTTCAATGGAGTTTTCCAATAAGTTCAACTCAAGAGTTCCAAAAACATTAAGAAATTTGGAATTAGAGAAATGGGAGTTTTGAGTGAGGAGAGAAGAAATCGTCGGTTCGCCAATCCCTACTGGCGAGACGTTGGTTCAACGTAGATATAAAAAACTCTTACCACTGCACAATTTTGCATCGGCGCTACGAGAGGTAGTGTAAAATTTTCAACCACTAATTTGCATGTCTATCTTAGGTTCATGTATTTCTTAATAGTTGATTCTTTCATACCTACGTTACTAGAGTTGTACAATTTCTATTCATTATTTCACAAGTCTACCATTGATGGCCATGACGACCAATTTTTCATCATTTTTTTACTTGATATCTTTTCACATCCCTAAAACAACACCAGAAACAACCAAAATGAAGTAAAAGATATGAAAGAAAACTAGGTCTTCTCCTAAGAAGCACTCGATTTAACATCTTGGCACGATATAAGTACTTCAAAATCAACAAATATCCAGTGATACTTTATCTTCTAATTGATTATCAACTAACTCATCCATGGACTCAGTCATGGAAACCATTCTATAATCATCAGCTGATTTTATATGAGTGCTCAGAGTAAATGTAGTCACATCTTATCCAACTCACAATTTGAGCTCTCCTGGTTCAACATTGAGTAGTGCTCCTAATGTGGCAAGAAATGGTCAGCTAAAATAATAGGAACCTCAACATCCACATCGCAATCTAGCACTACCAAATCGGCTAGGCGAATTAATTAATCTACTTTGACTAGATTGTCAAATGGTATACCTATCGACTTCTTGATAGAGCAATCTTACATGAGCAACATCATTTGAGTGGGCTTAGGATTCCCACGACCCATATTCTTAAAAATCATAATATTCATCAAGTTGATACTTGCTCCCAGGTCACACAATGTGTCGTCAAACTTGTGTATCCCAATGGTACAAGGTTGATAAACACTCCCCGATAATCTCTTTTTGGGGAAAAATTGTTGGCCATCACTGTACTTCAATGGTGGGAAACATCAATTCTAACCATATCAACCACTATCCTCTGCTTTAGCAACTCCTTGATAAATTTTGAATAGACCCGCATTTGCAAAAAAGCATCAACAAGCAATATGTTAATGCACAACTGGCTGAATAGATCAACAAACCTTTTTAATTGGTTGTACAACTTCCTATTCAAGAATCTTTGAGGATTCAGAGAGGAACATCACCCTTAGTAGATTTATTCAATTTTATTTCCTTATCATCAAATCACCACACAAAGAGGATCACCCTCCTTTTCTTCATCAGTAATCACATTCTTCTTATTCACTAGGTCTTAATCAACAATAGTTCGGGAGGGTGCACTAAGTTTCACCTCGTCATCTACTTTATCAATCTCCACATTTATAGGAATAAACTTGAAATCATCGATCATATTCCCACTCCTAGGAACTACTGTTATACAGTGACCATTATTTTCTGAATTTGAGAGACTGTCACTAGGGAGCGTACCTTTGGCTCTCAGATTAATTTGGGCCGATATATGATTCATTTGAGTCTTCAAGTGTTTGATCGAAGCGGAGTGAGAGCTAATAGTTTGGGTTAGATTAGACACATAGAATTTGAGATCCTTAATCTTATGATCTCTAGACTCTACAGTTATTAACACATGGCTTAAAATGTATTGAATCTTTGAACATGTTGGATCAATCATAGTTCTTTAATTATGAGTAACATTGTATATAGGTGGATGTACATATCATTCGCCCCAAAAGTATTTGACCCTTGAGGTAAACCATACAGCCATGTGGTGGCTTCCCGGGTCAATGAGAATTGGAACAACCTAAGACTAATTCATTCTTTGCAATACTGCTCAATTTTAAGGGAATGCACACTCCAAGAAATTGTGAAGATGTTAGTCTGTGTCTGCCACTACTTTCCCTCGAAACAACCCTTTCATTTGAAGGAGGTGCAACATTGTCCTAGTAATTTAGAAAGCCGCATTCTCTACCATAAATGGTTGGAGAACGAGTCTTGTTGCACCAAACATGATGGTCTCATCAACCTCCTACTTGGTGAACCCGACCACATTTACATTCTCATCCCCGTAGCTCATCTTGGCTCTATTTTTTACAACAACCAACAACAAAACAAGGAGTAAAAAGAACACAAAATGCATGAATGATTGAATCTTAAAATAACTTTAAGGTTATCGCTATACAGTTCCTAACCTTTGTTTTACTAATGATCAACTATGTTTTATTTTATGACATAAACGATCATATGAAAAATAATATCCAACTATTAGGTTGGGGTCGAATCCTAAAGGACCAAAAGGAAGGTTAACACTTAAATAACAATATAGATTAAATACAAACTAGCCAAATGTATTATAACACAATATAAATATATATATATCCGTGCAGCTCATCTTTGACCTATTTTTCACAACAACACAACAAGAAGTAAAATAAAAACACAAAATGCATGAAAGATTGAATCTAAATATCAATTTAAGCCTATCACTAGCCAGCCCCTAGCAATTTCATACAAAATCTCAAGCATATCTTATTTTAAGACATAAATGGTCATATGCAAAATAATACCCAACTATTAGGTTGAGGTCGAATCCACAAAGACCGGAAGGGAGGTTTATGCTTAAATAGTTTTACAGATTCCATACAAACTAGCCTATTGTATTCTAAAATAATATTTTTTATATATTTATATATATAGATATATATATATATATATTCTGTCAATGATGGAAACAACTAGAGGTGTGTGTATTGTGATGGAGTTTCAACACAATACTCAAGATTAATTAATTCCACATTGGTTAATATATGGATAGATTACATTTAATATTATCTCAATTGTCAAACATATATCCCATGGATTCTCTCAAACTCAAATACCCTTTTCAACGAAACACGTCCATACATTGCTTGAGTGGATAGACTACTTGATGAGTGCTAGATTGACACTCATTTGTGACCTATTTCTCTCTACCATTAGTGTCCTCAATGCTTAAATATGTCCTATTCTAGTGATATTTTGGTTATTTGCAGTTGTGAAGGTTAAAGGACAAGACAACGAATAATGTTTGGAAGACTGGCCCAAAATATAAAAAGAAATGTAACCTTCATATTGTTGATCACCTAGCAAGATGGCCAAATCACCAAATGAGCTTGACCTCACCCGAATTGACAGTGCAAAACACTTGAATTTATTGAGGCTGGTCGGCAAACAATAAGAGAAATGGCAATGTGCCGAATGAGAAAGATGAACATGCTGATCTTCTTTGAAAGTGACAATACAAGGAGAAAATGGAAGGCTTAAAAGTCAAACAAAGGTGGTACACAGCGATTCCGAAAGTGAAAGGCAGACTTGAACAAGCTTATCGACTAAAGTTCAAACACTTGAAACCTAGAGCAAGAGAAAGGTGAGCTATGGAGCAGTTAGCGATCCGCCTACTATGATCGGCGAGCCCAACTAATGTCGCCCAATGGGTCACACATTGAGTTTTAGGACAAATTTTGAGAAAATTATAAATAGCCTAAAGGAAAAAAGAAAAAGAGAGTTGGGAAAAAAAGTTGAAGATTTATAAAGTTTTGAATAATAGTTAGAGAGAGAAACAATTTACCTTGTGAAGAATACTTTCTAGTTTTTTGGGTTTTTCAAAATTGTTCTTGAAATTGATTAACTGAAGTTGAATTCAAAGTAGGTCTTCTTTTAATAGCTTAATTTCATGTTGCCCGTGGCTGCTTTCATGAAAGGTATAATTTCTTTACTCTTTATGATGGGTGGCTAAACCCCAAGTTCTAGGGGTGCAATTATGGGTTTGGGTGTTGATTTAATTTAGTGGATATTATGTTATTCAATGTTTTTATTCTATTCATACATGGACTTGGACTACTTAGTATGATATTAACATATGGATTAATGTTTCAAACTTAATTCCTACTTCTTATCTTTTATAATTGCTCGAAAGAGATTGATTTGAGTGGTTAATTAGTCTGATACTTACAATTTAATTTTGATGTTTGTAATGTCCTTGAAAATAGAGGTTATGGGTCGAATCTATTTGCATAATTGTTGCATCGAAAGATAGAATAGTGTAAGGTATTAGATTATTCAATAGAGTACATAGATGAGACCTAAAAGAGATTCTATGATATGATGCTTTGAGATCGAAAGTGGATTAATGTCACGCCCCAAGCTACCCCCAAGACGCGGACACGGGACCTAGGACCACAAGTGATCCCAAGCTAACCCTGCTGGCATGATCATGAGCATACTAAAGATAATAAACTGATGCGGAAGCTAAATCATAAATAAATCTGAAAA
>JAJOOI010016069.1:0-51477 GCA_029582585.1 Solanum bukasovii
CCCCCCCCCCCCCCCCCCCCCCCCCCCCCCCCCCCCCCCCCCCCCCCCCCCCCCCCCCCCCCCCCCCCCCCCCCCCCCCCCCGTCACTACTAAGTAAAAACATCAAAATAAACGAGTGTTTCTAAATAATGAGAAGGGATCCTTGGGATGTAATGGGAATACGGGTTAAGCTAGATTTTTGGGTACATGCTTTCGATAGAAGATTCATAGAATAATTGTGACTTGGCCATATTTTAAGGGTGATAAGCTCTCTCTGAAGCAACTTACCCCATTTTAAATGCGTTCCTCTCGGACACGTACTTGCCGCATGAATACCAGCCTAAGCCTTAACCCACTCACTCTCTCGAGCTGAATGTGTGGACATGGGACTAGGGTTCACTCTCTCGAGCTGAACCTCATATCGACCCACTCGCACTGACAATCAATTTAGTAGTCTTAGTTTTACGACCTCTCTCTCTCGCAAGCCGCAAACACATAAATAAACTAGTTTTTGCAACTACAAATTCATTAAATTCATCAACAACTACTAAACGATATCATAATCAAACTATGATTAAACTATCAGCAAGCAAGACCCAACACTTAGCTTAACCCATATTCTCTAAATCATACCCTAAGAATTGGGGTTTTTAACCACACATGTATAAGAGATAGAAATTTATACCAAATTGAGCTTGCATTCAACTGGGTAAGAATATTTAAGTCTTTATACAACCCAAAATTGAAGAATCCAAAAGACCCAAACCCAAATCTTGAAGATGAAACCCTTTGGATCTTCAAGTCTTCAAAACATTCTCAAGCTTAGAGCAAAAATATTAAAAAGTACTATTCTATCCTAAAATTATAATAATTGTTCGACTATTAAAACTACAACTCTAACTAGTATTTATAGTTTACACAGATTTGTGCTGCAGTGGATCATTCGGCGTCGTTAGTCGGAATCCCCGATCAACTCGGCGATTCACCTTTTGGTGTACTTCACCGCCGTCTTGCACCAGCCTTCAGCATCGTCGTGCTCTGGGTCATTGGGCGACATGGTACTGCTTCGTCGAACTTCTCGGGCAGTAAGACCCTTCGACGACTTGCTGAGTGGACTCGGCGATCCTCATGCCTTTATTTCTTTGTCATTTTTAGCCTTTTTATTCCTTTTTGCGACATAGTGTCCATGCTTTCCTTCAAATTTCAAATACCTGAAACTTAAGGGTTTTTATCAGATATTGAGATAAAATAAGCATTTGAGGACACAATTTCTATTAAACCATAGCCCTAAATGAGTCCAATTTGTAGGGTCATCAACATCCCCAACTTAAAATTTTGCTTGTCCTCAAGTAAAACTCAAGTTCAGCAGTTCAACAAGGATGTCTCAAACAGTGCTACACAAGACTCCATTATGAATGTACACAACAAGACTCAATTTACTTATGCAAGGATCAATTGTGTACTCAAAGATTCAAGTTGTGACATACCATTACCAAAGATTCTCAAGCTCGCAATACTTGCTTCAAATACAAGTTCAAGCTCAACAAAAGTCTTCAAATGTCCTCACACAAATGATGATCCCATTTTCACACGCACATGTATAATCAATTTAAAGTTCAGGAATCAGATACAACGCTCACACTCACAAAGATTAACACGATGCATGCTTTCACCCATAGGTTTGCCCATATTTTCCAATCAACATTTGTTTCGACTTTCTGAAGATCACAAATGTCTTAACAAGGCTTGTAACGTAGTTGAGTGCAAAGGTATGGTCATTTAGGCTCAGTGACTTTTATCCTCATGAAATGTGGTACTCACAACACTTCTTTTCCTTTTCCTTCATTATTTTCTTTAGTTCTCATAAGTCATCCTATTATTCACTTTCCATGGATTGTTTGGGAACCCCATCTCTTTCGTACTTTATTCCACAACTTACTTCTTGTTTTTTTCTTTTTCTTTTTCTTTATCTTTTCTCTTTTTTTTTTATATGGAAGGGTTCCATTTTTTTCAACACCATGGGTTAAAGGAGACTTTCCTTGTACTTCTTGATTTTCCCTTTTTTTTCACCACACCCCCAACTTAGGCTTTTGGCCTAAGTTGGCTATTCAATTAACCACAATTCAAGATGATTATAGGTATTGAATTAACAAAGGTCTAGTTTTCCTCAAGTTTCTTCCAAAGAAGGGTAAGTCTTAAATGGTGTTCAAGAGAGAATCACACGCTCACAAGGTAGGTCACAAAAGAGGTATATGTCAAATTGGTTCACACTCTTCGAAGTTGCCTAAGATCATATCAAGAGAAAGTCTTACATATTCAACCGGACCAACAGGAAAAATTCTAGGTGTTGCCATGCATGGTTCCAGGTAAGCTTATCACACAAGGCATCGACACTTAAGTCAAACAAGACTCCACACTTTCGCTAGTGTGTACCGATTATCACAAGAGAATCGATTTGATCAATGGCTAATCACAACGAGATGCAAAGAGTTCACATATTGTCTATGCAACTTCATTTGGACTCATCGTAGCCGAACATTCATGTTTGTTCGATTGTAAACACTATTCAATTCATCAGTATTGATCGAAACTGAGACTCAAATTTTCCAAGGAACAACCACACTCAACAACAAATAAAGGGAGGCGAAAGTGTGCAAAAAATTCAAAATTTTTCGGAAGGGTCAAAATCATTTTGCAATTTAAATAAAAGGAGCCACAAGCTCAAACATCCACAGAAAAGCAGTATTAACAAAATTTTAAACAGAACAACCCAAATAAAAACACAAAACAATTCACGAATAGCAAACAAAAGGTGTGGGCCTCACCCCACCACAAACAAAAATATTTGTCCTCAAATGCAAATAACAAAATATACAGAATTTAGAATAAAGAAAGACAGAGAGGGAGGTGAGGAATCATGTCTACATAGTCGCTCCATCTGTCTGGGCATCAGTACTCAATTTGTCAGCCTGCTTCTGGTTCTTTTTTTCTTTTCGCTCTGTTTCAGCTTCTGCAGTGGTATTAGCCTTGATCATATTGTCCAACTCGTGAGTTGCCACAAAGGCGTGTATCGTATTGCTGAACCCTCGAGCCCACGAAGGGGCATTAGGGTTGATGTGCATCCTACTCATCGAACTAGCAGTCTAGTTCTCGCTCCTTGCAGTTCTTCTGAACTTTTGTGCTCTTATGTGTCTGGGTGGCATGTTTCTTCCTGCAACTTTTGGTCTGGCCATGTCTGCAAAGTCTTGAGATAATGTTAGAATATATTTGTCAACCAGAACAAAGACATTTAGCTGCAGAAAGAGTAGATAGTCCATTCGGCGTGCCGTCGAATACCTTCAACGAGCCACAAACAATCCGTTGAATATCACACTGCAGAAGGAGTTAGGGGTCCAGACAAAGGGTGAACAAGAAGACTTTCGGCATGTCACTGAGTGCTCTAGGTGACCTCATACTTCTCGCCGAAAGTTACAAATACCACAACAGTATGATCATAAGGGTGAGATAGGGTAATTAGGTGAACCGTGGGATAGTTCGGCGAGATAGTCATAGCTCGCCAAATGACCCAATGTGCCTACTTTTGACTCGACTTCTCGAATTGATCCCAGCAAACACCGAAAACAAAATCAAACCATGCACTAATGAAATTTAAACAAGACCAGCACTACCCATCACCCCGAGATACTCATATTTCTCCCAGATTTGCCGCATTTGGCCATTTGACGATATTTGCTCTTAAGAGTGGTGTCACCCGCTTTATCTTTGAGCAAATTTTTGACATTTAGAGCAAACGTCGGCTACTCAGACTTCACCTAGTCAATCTAACGACACAATCACAACCCAATTCATTAAAAAGTATAAAAATTTCGGGCATTCGACAATCAAACAATACATGCAAGATTTTCAAATTAAATTAGGCATTTAATCATTCTAATCCTATCAGAGAGGCCCAACACACATCAATATGATACGATCATAGGAAATTACTGTAAAATTTTCAAATGTAAGATCAGGATTTGGAAACCAACCTTCTGTGCTGATTAAACCGTGATTGAAAAGCTAGGCAGCAAAGAAATCCAACTCTAAGCACATATCAACCAACCAAAATACTAGTGGAATATAAGAATATTGGAAATACAACCTTAGTGTGAGTTTCTGAAGATTAAAAGCGAGGAAAAGTGAAAGATTTCAAATTCTAGGACTTTTGACCATTACAAACTGTCCAGTTCGCACCCATTCAGTGATATTAGTCGCACTCGGTGATCCAATCGGTGACATGCCGAATGGTCAGTTACCTCACCGAGTTTTACAAGACCTTCAGTCAAAGTGAAGGTCCAAACGGCGGCTTCATCGGGATCGCCAACCTGTTCGCCTATTCGCTGACTGGAACTATTAGATCACCAAATGCAATTTCCACACACTCTCCACACTTAACCTGTACATTCAACACACCGATATTTCTAAAACAACAATAAAGAAATAAAGGGTTTTGGGTTGCCTCCCAAACAACGCCTTAGTTAACGTCATTGCACGATGCAGGTTAACACATAAACTACACTTTTGGGGTTAACCAAAACATCACTTGGCGACCCCCTGCTTTGTGGCGGATGGAGATGAGGCATCACATGACATGTAAGGTTCTCGAGCAGCTTAATGGATCTGGAATGAGAACCAATCATCTGTTTCATCACTTTGATGCTCTCATTCATCTCTTCCAGCACCCTATCATGCTCACTTAACTTGTTGAAAATGATTGAGAGCATTCCTTTGACACGTTTACCCTCATTGTCCTTGGGATTTCCTCGCTCATAAGGGGGGACATATATGTCCTTCCTTTTGCATTAGACTTCAATCTCACTATCTTGTTGGCCAACTCATCCATTTGAGTCATCAGCGCGGCCAACATGAAATCCTTCTCAACTTCTTGGTTTGATTCAGCCATGAGATCAAGCAGGTGGGCTGCTATCGCATAAGGCTATTGTGTAATACCACCTGAAATGAGTTGGTCAACTAATGCTTTGTTTTCGGGACCAAGGCTTCTATAGAAGCAGTCCAGGAGGACTATATTGAGAATTTCATGAGTGGGGCATCAAATGAGAAACGATTTAAACCTTGCCCATGCTTCATGAATCCATTCACCTTCTAACTATTTGAAGGTTAGAATGTGATCCCTAAACATCATTACTTATAATGGAAGAAACTCTATTTGCTCACGAGTACTGCTTGACATACTCACCTTCTCTGTTTCAAAACTCTAACAATCAAAACAAAACTAAAAATTAAGTTAGTAAAACTACAACTAAGAAGAACAAAAATTATATAATCTAAGAATTCTCAAATAACACCACTCCCCCGCAGCGGCGCCATTTTGATGTTTCTGTATTAAGACAAAACATCTGATGCAAGTGTCTACGATCGTACAATAGTTTAGTAACCCAACCAAGGGTAGGAATCGTTCCCAAAAGAGTGGTTTTCAGAATTAATAGAAAAATAAAACTTAATTCTAAATAGTCGTAGCTAAAGACATTAACGATTAAAAACATTTTAAATTAAAGGGGGACACCAGAGTGTCAATTAAGCTCTCTCTCTAGTAACTTACCCCGTTTCAAATGTGTTCCTCTCGAACACCCACTTGCCGCATGAAGACCAGCCTATGCCTTAACCCACACACTCTCTCGAGCTGAGTGTGTGGACATGGGACTAGGGTTCACTCTCTCGAGATGAACGTCATGTCGACCCACTCGCACTATCCATCAATTTAGTAGTCTTAATTTTACGACCTCTCTCTCGAGCAAGCCGAAAACACATAAATAAACTTGTATTTGTAACTACAAATTTATTAAATTCATCTACAACTACTAAACGAAATCATAATCAAACTACGATTAAACTATCAGCAAGCAAGACCCAACACTTATCTTAACCCATATTCGCTAAATCACACCCCAAGGATTGGGGTTTTATCCACACATGTATAAGAGATAGAAATTTATACCAAATTGATATTACATTCAACTGGGTATGAAGATTTAAGTCTTTATACACGCCAAAATTGAAGAATCTAAAAGACCCAAACCCAAATCTTGAAGATGAAATCCTTTGGATCTTCAATCTTAAACACACTCTCAAGCTTAGAAAAAATATATTAAAAAGTACTATTCTATCAGAAACTTATAATAATTGTTCGACTCTTAAAACTACAACTCAAACGACTATTTATAGTTTTCATAGATTTGTGTTGCAGCGGATCATTCGCCGATCAACTCGACAATTCACCTTTTAGAGTACTTCACCGCCGTCTTGCACCAGCCTTCAGCATCGTCATGCTCGGGGTCATTGGGCGACATGGTATAGCTTTGCAGAACTTCTCGGTGATGCACCGACTGCTCCCTTTTTCGCCGACTTGATCCTTTCATTCAGGGCTCAGCACACTGGAACAAAAGGCGTAGTAAGACCTTTCGGTGACTCACCGAGTGAACTCGGCGATCCTCAGGTCTTCATTTTTTCATTCTTTTCAGCCTCTTCATTCCTTTTTGCGACATAGTGTCCATGCTTTCCTTCAAACTTCAAATACCTGAAACTTAAGGGTTTTCATCAAATATTGAGATAAAATAAGAACTTGAGGACACAATTTCTATTAAAACATAGCCCTAATGAGTCCAATTTGTGGACTCATCAATTACCTCTTAACCACATCCTAGAAGTTGTGTTTTTTGATGTTTGGGGAATAGATTTCACGGGTCCATTTATGTGCTCTTTTGGAAACAAGTACATTTTGGTGGCGGTTGATTACATTACCAAAAGGGTGGAAGGTTTGGAATTACCCAACAATGAGGGTAAGAGTGTTGTGCAATTCATAAAGCGATATATTTCACACGATTTGGTACCCCGTGTGCTATCATCACTGATGGAGTGTCGCATTTTTGAAATAAGATGTTTGCCTTGATATATCATCCACAAACAAGCAACCAAGTTGAAGTTTCAAACAGAGAGATTAAAATTATTTTGGTATAACGAGTGAATACAAATCAGACAGATTGGTCTCGAAAGTTGGATGATACGTTGTGGGCATATCGTACTACGTTCTAAACATCGATTGGTATGTCACTCTATCAGTTAGTGTTTGGAAAGTTTTGGCACCTGCCAATTGAACTTGAACATAAGGCGCTATAGGCGTTGATTACACTAAATCTGAGCTGGGAGAAAGCTTTGAAAGGGAGAGTAAATCAACTTCATGATTTGGAGGAATTTCGGTTGAGAGCGTATCAAAGTTCAGCCTTGTATAAGGAAAACATGAACAAATTGCATGATGCCAAAATCCTTCAGCGTGATTTTCGAGTCGGTGATTTCGTTGTGCTCTATAATTCTCATTTGAGACTTCTCCCCGGTAAATTTAAATCAAAGTGGTCTGGTCCATTCAAAGTGACTCGAGAAGTTACAAATGGGGCAGTCGAAGTGGAAAGTAAAGATAGACCATCTTTCAAGGTGAATGGGAAGCATCTGAAACGCTATTTTGGAGAATGTCATGATATATCGGTAATTGAAATGGTGTATTTTGAATATTCTTGAATGAATTTCCACGTCGTGCCACGACGTTAAATAAGGCACTTCTTGGGAGGCAACCCAAGCTTTAGTTGTTTTCGAATTATGTATACTGGATGTGTAGGGACATGTGATTGTGCGAGGGTATGACCATCTCAGCGGTCCACCGAGTGGATGAGCGGTAGCGATCTAGTTCACCCTCAGCACAAGACAAGAGGACCATCGTCCTGGAATATTTGGCGAATCGGCAAGTCTAATAGGTGAAACGTCAATGAGGCTTGGCGAGCCCGACTTCTACCCCCTTTTGGTCACACATGAAGGGACGGTGTTTTGGAATATTCTGTGACCCTACTATTTTGTTCGGTGGTACGCCAATGTGGTTAGGAGAGCTTGACTTAGACTGCCCTTTGGTCACATAGGCAGGGCCACTTTTCTTTAACTTTTAGAGAGCCACATGTTGTTCAGCTTTTTGCCGAGTGGTTCGGTGATGTCTTCCAAGCTTCCCTGATGGGCCTCATGGTGAAGAACTCATCTAACCATATTCCTTTCATATAGTATTATTTCCTTTGTCATTTTGCCTTTATTTTTCATTGAGGACAATTTTAGGTATACTTGGTGGTGTGGAGGTTTGATACAACCTTTGAGAGTGTGGTTTGTTCTCTTGCAATTTCGAGTGTCGGTCGTGATCAATACCGATGACTTGAATAGTTCTCTTGATTGAACGATATGAGTGTATATCTACGATAAGGAAAATTTAGTTACATAGGTCATATGTGAACTCCTAGCATCTCGTTTCGACTAGCCGGTTGTTGAGAGCTTTTGTGATGATCGTTGCACACTAGCTGAAAGTTATAGGGTATTGTTTTATTATTTTTCTGAATGCCATGTGTAGTGAGGTGTCTTGAAATATCTGTTTAGTAATACCTACAACTTGCCCCCTTAGTCCAATTGATTGATGTAAACAAACGATTGAAATGATCTTAGACAATTTGTGAAGAGTGAACCAAAATTGATCGTATACCTCTTTGTAACCACCTTGTGAGAGTGTGAACCTATCTTAGCACCATTTGAGCCTATACTTTTCTTTGGAAGAAACTTGAATAACTTTGACCTCTTTGTCCCATCACCTATAACTAACCTTCATGAATCGTTGGTTTATTTGAATAACCAACTTAGGCCAAAAGCCTAAATTGGGGGTGCAGTGACGAAGAAGGAACATCAAGAAGTGTGAAACATTCGCCATCGAAGGAACTTATTTTGAAAAAGATGGAACCCCTCCATGTAAAAAAAAAAGAAAAAAAAAGAACTTATTTGTGAAATAAAACTTGCGAAATAGGCAAAAGAAATGGGGTATCCAATGAGTCTTGCTTAAATGAACATAGGGTGGATTGTGAACATCATATAGTGTGAAAGAGAAGGAGAAAAAGTGAAATTCAAGCCATGCTTCATGAAGGTAGAAGTCACTAAACCAAAATGATCATATCTTTACACTCAACTCCATTACAAGCCTCTGTGATCTTGATTGAGCTGAAAATAATGTTGAGTGGAAAATAAGGGCAAGCCTATGGAGTCATGCATGTGTTTATCTTTGGGAGTGTTAGAGTTGTATTTGATTCCAAAATTCTTAATTGTTGATGAGTTTTGTGTGAGCATGGAGTCATTCTTGCTGTGAGGGCATTTGAATGCTTTTGTTCAGCTTGAACTTGTATTTGAGTCAAGAATTGTGAGCTTGAGTTCTATTTGATTATGGTTAGTCAGAGTTTGAAACTTAGAGTGCACAATTGAACATTGTATGTGTAGTTTGAACCTCTTGTGTGCATTCGCATTGAGTCTTGAGTAGCAGTGTGTGTCGACATCCTTATTGAACTGATTGATCTTCTGTTTTACTTGAGGACAAGCAAAAGTTTAAGTTGGGGGTGTTGATAAGTATGAGATTTTGACTCATTTAGGGCTTTTTATTAATACAATTACGGTCCTCGATGTCTATTTTGTGCTCTAAACTAATGATTAAATGTTAATTTGCAGATATAAAGACAAAAGAGCAAGGTAAGAAAATTACAAGGCAAAAAAGAGCGAAAAAGATGTAAAAGGCTAAAGATAGTGAAGGCTGAGAATCGCCAAAGAAACTCGATGAATCGCCGAGTGGCACTTCAGCCCACCTAATGTTCCAGACTGCCAGCCCTCTGGAGAAGCCAACTTGGCGATTGAATTGGACCTTCGGTGAATTGCCAAATGGATCGTTCAACGACTTACAGTTCACCAAAATTTACAGGAAAATTAGTGAACATGCAAACATCAATGGCGATCAGAAAAGATAGGAGGCGAATCGCTGATCAGGTCGGCGAGCCTGACATCGATCGCCTAAAGTTATAGTACAAAAACTGTGTTAACTCAAGCCAACAAGGCGATGAAGTGTAGCATTTGGCGGGTCGCTTACCATGGTGGTGACGCGCGACTTACTCCGTCGAGTGACCCCGAGGGCCAAAATTTGAGAAAGTATCAATTTATTTTGAAAAATGAGAAAGGGTATCTTACTATTGTTAGACTCAAAGCTTTTGAATGAAATATTGTTTTTCTTAGTTTTGAAGAGTTGTCTAGTAGATTTTCGTCGGGTTTTAGATTTGAAGCTAAATTGGAGCATTTTAAAGATTCGGATATTACTACCCATCTTATGCAAAAACTAGTAGGGATTAATTTCTTAGTTGTTATTATGTGTGGCTAAAACCCCCAGTCTTGGGGGAGTGATTATGTGATTAATTGCCTTAATTGGTGTATGGGTATTTGTAATTACTGATTGAATTGCTATTTGAAGTGGGTTCGATTGGTAATTTAGTTTTAATTTATGAATTGTAGTTGAAAAATGCAGTTCTAGTCTAGTATTCTATGCTTGCTTGAGAAAAAGGTTTTAGAATCAATGTTATGAATTGATGATTGTAGTGATTGGGTTTTTGTGGGTACATCTCGAGAGAGTGAATCTAGATTCGATCCTACCTATCTAGCTCGAGATAGTAGATACATTGAGGTATTGGGCTGTTTTTTGTTTGATGTTTGTTGAGGTTCGATAGAACTTACTTGATCTGTGATGGTTAATTGATAGATGGCTATTACATCTAAATCCTAGTCTACCCACTTAGAGTCAGTAACTTTTAGTAATTACTAATCACCTATATAGCGAAGTTGGTAATTAATTGATCGCATCCACATGTATTCTTCTCTACTTGATTACTCCCCAGTGTTCATAGTTGTTAATTGAAGAACCTCATCCCTCCCTTTGACACTTGTTGTCAACCCCCTAGATTTACTCTAATGATTTCAATGATTTTTATTCCAACAACCATTTAGAACATATCTCTCACTTCGTAATTGAATTCTCTATTGTATCACACCTTGTGGGATCGACCCCAACTCTTTGTTGGGTTTATACTAGATTGTGATCGCCTACACTTAGTATTGGATGAAGTGTAGGTGAGAGTTATCACCCAGCCTGACCAAAATCTTAAAAAAGAAAAGTAAGCAGACCTTTGGAGCTCTGGTAAACCCTAGAAGATATGAGTCAACCAATCTGCTTGATAGGCGGGTGAGCTACTCAACAGGTCTCTCTTTTCATCGCTTAGGACCTGCAATCATGAATGTAGTGCCATCAGGCAAGGGGAGTCAGTACGAAATAATAAAGCAAGCATGTACGGTAAACTGAAAGCTGAAACTTAAGTATAAGTACTCAATGAAAAGGGCAAGTGTGAAACCGAAGTTTAATACCTTAGATCCCTATAACATGAAAATATAAGCACGTAACACGCAATAACCTTACCTAGCCCCCATAACTCCAATAGGTACAAATAACACACAATCCAAATAGGTCCTAACAAGCGCAGACAATTGCCAAATACCTATATTTGCCCCTTTACATGGATCCCAATGTTAATCTGATCTAAACTATCTGAATCTACATGTACCATGAATAAACACAAATCTAAGGCTCTTTGGTACAATGCATATATGTTTCTCCATAGGTGTTCCATGAATCAATGCGAATCTGAGGCTCTATGGTACAATACATATATGATGCCCTGTAAGTACATCGTACACTGCCTGTAAGCATGGTCTACCTAGCCCAGAAGATCAGTCTACCTGGCCTAAAGGTTCAGTCTACCTGACCTGTAGGCTCGGAATAGGAATGAATTTGTATACTTAAGAACCTTGCAATGTCATTGTTTTCTGAGGCCATAAAAAGGTCATAGGCGACATCCCAACCGATAAAATATCACAACAATAACAAGTAATCATAATTAATCAAAATAGAATCATAACTTGCTCTCTAGCCTACTAAGTAAGGAGTAGAGTGTTGCTATAGACATTATATCATATGGTAGTAGAAAATTCAGCAAGACATGGCTAAATGTCAACTAATGATAATATACCGGCCATAACAAGCTTAGTTCATTAGGATCATGCAGGAAGAGAAATAATATCCATAAAATAACTTTAAGCCAATGTCGAAAAGTTGTCTCTATGATGCTTGGCCAACCAAAGAAACACAATAACGCAAAAATCAACAAGGCTGTAAGAACTAACGATGAGTAATTATTACGATGCTAATACAACACTGGTTACCAGAAAAGTCCAAACCATAAAATGAGGCCGAAAAAACAATAATTAGTAGCTAAATCCTTTGAAGACATTCCAACAATGTCTCAAAGGAGCACAAACTCCTAAGGCAACATGACTAGGTGTACTTCACATGGTTCAATCCTACAACCATCGTACACGAATCCAATAAGAATCAAACCAACCGCCAATTACCTCCCGCCGCTTAACATCATCAATAAATAATAATAATAGCGAGACCTAATAATAGCGAGACCAAATAAGACAAAAGGTATGCCCAGAACCATAATATCAAAAACACCAACACGTTGCTAAAAAATATGTTAAAATCATTCTACGACATGGAACTACGAAGGTGAGTTGTAAAAGTAATATTACTTTAATCAAAATGGCTAAAATAATAATACTAAGATTCTACCTCTTTGTAGCATGAAAAGTCGGACCCTAAATTAACAAGAACATTATTCCACAACATTGAGCTTATGACAGAGAGAAACTTCAATTAAACCTCCGAGTTGAAAGAATTCCACCCACAGAGGATTTGACAGCTTAAGTTCTGATTTTTCTGGCATTTTGGATAAGTTCTACTGAAAAAATATGAAGGAGATTGGTGTATTTATAAAACAATAGACTTAGGGGCTGGGGATCCACTTAGAGGTGTCTTCTTGCGCAGTCTCATGAAAACCTGCATATATCTCAATTCCTATGTCATATTAATGAATGGTTTATTGCCCTGGAAGCTAGACTCGTAGTCCTCCTATTTGATAGGTAATGTGGATTCTATCTCTTTCTAAATTAAGGTAAAATGCTGAGAAATCTGACCCTAAATTGCAGAGAATTCCTTAACGACATTTACTATAACTTTTGCCGACTTTTATTTTGGAACTTCCTTGAGCTTAAAACTTAACATACAAACATTGTGCACTCAAATAACACATATAACATCCTTTCTAATATGCTAGGTAGTATTAGACTTATTCAAAAAGTATGAGTTAATTCTAACGTTCAAACGGGCTGGTGTCACATCCTTCCCCCTTCGGGACATTCCTCCTCGAATGATGATTATATTTGCAGCATTATAGGAACCAATACACTAATCCATATATATCATGAGTAACATACCTCATATACACATATGCTAGTCTATTAATTTCAAGGAACAAACAATATGGGATATTGGGACTTCATGTCCTCCTTAGCTTCCACGTTAGCTCCTTAACAGTACGACTTTGCTACTCTACTTGTACTGAAGCTAAATCCTTATTTTACAATCTTCTTATTTAGAGATCTACTATTGCAATAGGGACTTCTTCATAAGATAGCTACTCAGTAGCTAAGATAGCTACTTTGGAATCTAAACAGTTATTGTGCGCGTTGTACGTGTTTCATCTCCAATACACTTTTGTAAAATAGAAACTTGAAAACTCAGTGTACTACCTCAAACTCTTGAGGTAACTCTAGCTCATAAGAAAATTAGTGTATACGTTGGACGATGTGATAAGGCACAATGTACCTAGGGCTTAACTTGCCCTTTTTACTAAATCTCATAATGTCCTACATAGGAGAAACTTTTAGAAAAATCTGATCATCAATATAAGACTCTATGTCTTGCCTATCAATGATTAGTCAATATTTATCCTAACATATTACACGACCTGCAACACTAAATCTGGTCCAAGCATTCCTAATTATAGAACTTAGAATCAACCAAGAGGAGATCTACATTTTCTTCCATATAAATCCTCATATAGAGCCATAGCGAAGCTGGAATGATAGCTATTATTTTAAGCAAACTTGATGAGTTGAAATTGATCATTCCAATTTTCTTTGAATTCTGGAACACACGCCCGTCACATATCCTCGAGTGTCTAGAAATTATGTTCCGCTTGGCCATCAGTATGGTAATGAAATGCTATGCTAAGGTTTACCAGCATCTCCCGCCCCTTCCAGAAAGATTTCCAGAAATGTTATGTAAATGGTGGTCCCCTATTTGAAATAACGGATACATGGATACTATGCAATCTAAGAATCTCTCTAATGTATAGAACTGTAAAATCTTGAGCTGAAATTATGGTCCTGACCGGCAAAGATTAGGCAAATTATATCAGTCTGTCAATAAATACCCGAATAGAATCAAACTTCTATTGTGAGTGACGCAAACCTGTAACAAAGTCCATATTTATTTCCCCATACTTAAACAGTGTAATGGGTATCTCTTGAGTAATCCCACTTGGTGTCTGGTGCTCGACCTTCACCTGATAAAAATTAGGACATTCTGCCACGAACTCATCAATGTCATTCTTCATCCAATGCCACTAGTAAGTATCTTTAGTATAAAGATAAATCTTCGTAGAAACTGGTCAATGCAATATTGAGAATGGTTTCATTTTATCATAATATGTTGTCGAAGACCTGCAACATCTTGGAGAATCAATCGATGTCTGGTTCCAAGGATTATGTCCTCTGCTATACTAATCAGTAAAGACTCGAGCTATTGAACCTGCTAACCCTAGAAATCTATAAACTTCTATTGGGGTCATGGGTTGAAGCCAAGTCTTCATGACCTCAATCTTCTTCATATTAACATGTATACCAACATTTAACACAATATGGCCCGATAACGCCCTAGAATGCAATAAGAACATACACGATGAGAGCTTAGCATACAATATATAACCTCGCAATATCTGAAATACAATATTTAACCTCCCCCTATAATCGTGAATATACCTAAATCTCATCAATGAAATAAATCACGAACATTAGATGAATGAATTAGGTAGTTGTTCATCACGTCTATAAAATCTATTGGGACATTCGTCCATTCGAAAGATATCACATGAAATTCAAAATGACCATATCTTGTCCTAATGGCTGTCTTTGGAATATCACTCTCTCGAACTCGCACATGATGGTAACCAGAACTTAAATATATTAAGTAACATCTTGCACCCTATAACTAGTCAAAAAGTCATCAATTTTTGACAATGGATACTTGGTCTTTAGAGTCATCTTATTCATATGTCTGTAGTCTATATACATGATCAATGAACCATCTTTCTTTCGCAAAAATAATTTAGGCGTATGCTTTGATGACGCACTTTAATTGATGCATCCCCTACCTAATAAATCTTTTAGCTTCTTCTTCAATTCCTTTAATTCTACTAGTACCATTTTCCATGGTGGAATTGATATCGTTGGACATCATGTAATGTATCAACAACAAAATTGATCTGCAGTTTTAAGAGAATACAAGAGAGCACATCTATGTCAACATGCTAAGCCCTAAAAATATGATAAATGCAGCCTTTAAAAATCGGTTTCCTCGCCAGAGTATATGAAATGAATACATTGGCATAACAAGTTATCAAAAAATCCATGCCTCTAATAATATTAAAGTGTAGCACCTCCAGCTCTATCATGTCATAGAGGCCAGATGACCAACAATATCTACAATACACCCCCCAAATAAACCCTTTTGGCCATAATGGAGTTACCAACTGGAGAAGATACAACAAAAAGTCATGTAAATGACTCTTGTACTATGAAATACTTCTCAACAATAAATGTAGTAATATACGATAATGTTGAGATCAGATCTATCCAATAATAAATAGAGTGAGAAAAAATGGTCAATATACCTGCCAATGCATAAGTAAACTTCTAGCCATTACCACAACTAGATGCTCCCTCTTACCTCAACCTCTACTTGACGAAAATTGTGGCCCTCTCTCTGCAGAATGTAGTAGATGGCTCTATTGCTAATCCGGTCCTATGTCCAGAACCCTACTAGTTATTAAATGTACAATATCTCTATATATATTACCGTCAGAGCCGTAAGTATAACCTTTTGTGTGACAATTCCCAATTTGTGATCCCCCGCAAATATCACAATGCAACACAATTGATCTTGACTTCTCTAGGTGACAGTACTGCTGCGAGCATGACGCCTGGGAGCTTTCATCAAAACCTGACTGAACCTATCAATCTAACTTGGTACCAAGGGATTGTGGTGATTGTGATCCTCGTGGTCTCTTTGAATTCCAATGTTGGGACCATGCTTAGCATTTGTTTGAAACCCTATAGGTCTATTCTGCATCATTGACACTCTTTGCATCCTCTTAACTATATATTTATGATGTTAGAACTTATATGTTCTTTGTAATAGCCTAAATCTGTGATATGTCAAGGTCATTAGTAGGTGCAGCTATAATGCAAGCTCAGTAGAAATCGTAATCAAAAGACTTCAACCCTTATCACTCAGCTTAATCGAACTATCCGAGTTAAATAAGGGTAACTTTCCTATATGATGTCTTTAGCTTCTTGCTTATAGAATATGGTCCACAACACATTTTTAAACAAGACTCTACTTGACATGGCTTGAAGACTACATATGATACGACGCTGCTCTAATACAAAGTTTGTCATGCCTTAAACTCAATGAGGAAACTGGCACGTGATGCTAAAACTTATGCCTGAGCCAACCCTGCTGAACAACTTTCTAATGGGGCATGGCAGTCGCACAATGTTAAGAAAACAAATAAGTATATATTAACTTTAAAATAAGCAAGGCCCCTATCAACAACTCTATAAGAAAAATAACTACTCGTGATAGCTTATATAAAGCAATAACCAGCTATCATAGAGGCTTGTTTGGGCCATCGAGGCGACCATGGTATATAGAAAATCATAAACGCTATGTGGGCCATTAAAGCCACCATGATCTGTGTATAGAAACTAAAAATACGAATAGGTATAAACAATATGCAAAGAAATATCAAACATTAATCGACTAGAAAGCAAGGCCAACATGGTCAATAACCTGACTAACAAGCAAACAAACTAGTTTGCAAGCCTCTGCGAATTTAACAATTGGACAGTATCGGGCCCCAACCTACCCAAAATCATCAAAAAGTAAAATAAGCAAACCGTTGGAGCTCTGGAAACCCCTTAAAGAAAGGAGTCAACCAGTGTGCTTGATAGGCAGTTGGCTTCTTGACAGGTCAATGTTGTCGTCACTTAGGACCTGCAATCATGAATGTAGCGTCACCAGGCAACAAACGTCAATACAAAATAATGTACCAAGCAGGTAAGGTAAACTGAAAGTTGAAACTGAAGTATCAGTATTGAATGAAGAGAGCAAGGGTAAAACCAAAGTACAATACCCTCTATCCCTGTAGCATGAAAATATAAGCACGTAACAAGCAATAACCTAACCTGGTCCCATAAGCACGATGCACACACTACTTAGAACTCCTAAAAAGTGTAAACAGTCGCCAAAAACGCATATAAGCACCCTTACTTGGATCCTAATGAACTATCTGAATGTACATGTTCCATGAACAAATGCAAATCAGAGCTTCTTTGTTACAACACATATATGTTGCTATGTAGGTGTGCTATGAATCAATGTGAATCTGAGGCTGTGTGGTACTATATATATATGATGCCCCATAGGTACAGTCTACCTAGCCTGTAGTCACGGTCTACCTATCCTATAGGCTCAGTCTACCCGGCCCAGAGTCTCGATCAACCCATCCCGTAGGCTCAATATAAGAATCAATCTATATGATCAAGAACCCTCCAATGTTAGTGTCTATTGAGGCCAAAACAAGCTCATAGGTGGCAAAAAGAGGATAAAACATCACAACAATAACAATAATCATAATTAATGAAAACATAATCATAACCAGCTTTCTAGGCTACTAAGGAGTAGAGTGTCGCCTATAGGTATTATATCATATAGTCATAGCCTTCTCAACAGGATAGCGCTACATATAAACTAATGATAATACACCGACCATAACAAGCTTAGTCCATTGGGAACATGCTCAAAGCGAAATAATATCTTTGACATACCTTTCAACCAATATCCAAAAGCATTTTCTATAATGCTTGGCCAACAAAAGTAACGCAATAACGCAAAAATCAACAAGATTGTAACAACAAAGCATAAGTAATTAATAAGATGCTAATGCCACACTCGTGACCAGCAAAGTAAAAACCATCAAATGAAGCCAAAAAAAACAATAATAAGCAGCTAAATCCATTGAACACATTCCAAAAACGTCTCGAAGGACCTCAAGCTCCTGAGGCAACATAACTAGGTGTACTTCACGCGGTTTAATCCAACACCCTTCCTACGCGACTCTATAAGAATCAAACCAACCCCCAATAACCTCATGCATTTTAACACAATCAATAAACAACAATAACCGCAAAACCAAATAAGACAAAAGGGATGTCCACAACCATAATATCGAAAACACTACCACGTGGCTCAAAAATCTGTAAAAATGATACTACGACACTGAACTACAAAGGAGATTTCTAAAAATATGATTTCCTTGATGAGTGTGAGATTTCAACTCATTTAGGGCTTTGTTTTTATAGTTTTATTGTCCTCAATGCCTAATTTATGGTCCAAAGTGATGTTAAAGTGTTGACTTGCAACAATAAAGACTAAGGAGCAAGGCAAGGATATTACCGAGAAAAAAGGACTGAAAAAGCTGAAGAAGTTGAAGAAAGGCAATCTTGGTGATCGCTAAGAACACGCGGTGATCCGCCGAGTGGCACTTTAGTTCACCAAAATTTATAGAGTGCCAACCCTTGGAGAGGAGAGATTGGGTGAGGTAACCTACCTATCGGTGACACGCCGATTGGATAGATGAAGGAGGCTCAAATCACCTAGTATTACAGAATTATTGGTGATGACGCAACCAGAAACGACGATTAGAAAGGCCAAAGGGCGCACTGCTGATCAGGTCGGCGATCCAGACCTTGATCACCCTATATTACAGCCTTAAAATAGTAATAATACAAGACTAAAAGGTGATGTTAAGAAGCAATGGCGTGTTCCCAACTCGTTTGGCGACACCCAACTTAAACTGTCGAACGACTCTAAAGGCCAAATTTTGAGAAAGTATAAATTGATTTTTAAGAAAATATTAGGGCATCCAATCATTTTTTAAAATTCATAGTCCGAGCGAAAACATTGTGCTGGCTTAGTTTTGACTCTTTTTCGGGTAATTTTTTAATTGGGTTTTGGAATCGAAGCTACATTGAACCATTGTAAATATTTGGGGATTGATACCCAACTATGGAGAATTGAATCGGTATTGATTTCTTACTTTTTATGATGTATGGCTAAAACCTCATTCTTGGGGGTCTGATTATGTGATTAATTGTCTTAATTAGCTTATGGGTATTAGTGATTATTGATTTTACTGTTGTTTTGAAGTTGGTTTGATCTTTATCTGAAGTTCAATTTATGAATAGTAGTGAAGGTTATAATTCTAATTTAGTATTTTATGCTTGCTTGAGAAATAGGTGTAAAGTTAAGGTTATAAATTAACTTTTGTAGTGATTGGGTTGTTGTGGTTTCAGCTCGAGAAAGTGAACTATAAATCCAATTCTACCTATCTAGCTTGAGAGAGTAGATAAATTGAGATACTGCGTTGTTCACAGTGTTAAGCTTGTCGAGGTTCGAGAGAACTCGCTTAACTCGTAATAGTTGTTCGAGAGAAAACTATTGCATCTAAAGTCGAGCATACCTACTAAGATCCACCAAACTTTTGTAATTACTAATCACCCATTTATTGAAATTGAAAATTAATCAATCACATCCCCAAGTACCTTGTATTTACTTGATTACTCACCTAGTGTTCTAATTGCTATAGTTGTTAATTGACAAACCGATCCCCCCATCTCACATTCATATCATCCTTGCGATTTATCTAAATGTTTTCGATAATTTTTTTCCCTAAAATGATTAGACCACATTAATAAGTTCGTAATTGAATTCAAACTTGTACCACTTCATTTGGGTTCGACCCCAACTCTTCATTGAGTTTTATACTACATTACGAATGCTTACACCTAGTATTAGATGAGGTGTAGTTGAGCGTTTCACACAAAATGATGCCGCTGCCGAGGAGTGGTGTTTAAAATTCTATTATTGAAGTTTAAATTGTGATGTTTTTGTGCTATAGTTGAATCTACTTACCATCTGTTGTGAGCTGTTTGTGATCAAGTTGCAAGATGAGTGCAAATGGAAGCACCGTGAACCAACTTGGTCACCAAGATAGTATTGGTGACATCAACAATGCCAATGAAGCTCAATTGGGGAGCGTAGGTATTATTCGCCTACCTTCAGTTTGGGTTATGGTGCAATCGATGTGACAAACACGATGCTGCAACTATTGCAAGAAGGGTTTATGTAGAGGGTTGGATCATGAGAACCCCATGACCATATTCGAAATTTTGTGGATATATGTAGTCCATTTTCGCTCAAGAATATTTCACAAGAATCAGTTCGGCTCTGGTTGTTCCCTTTCTCCTTGATGGGGGAAGCAACCAAGTGGTTAGCAGGTCTACCAATGGACTCCATTACGTCTTGGGAAGAGCTTACCGAGCCATTCAACATAAGATTCTTTCCACCCTCAAGAATTGTGAAACTGCGTGACAACATCTAGAACTTCAAGTGAATAGATGGGGAACCGATTCATGAAACTTGGCTGACATTTCAAAAGTTGATACTACAATGTCCTACTCAAGGGCTTTTGGGTATTCTGATACTTCAATATTTTTACTAGTGTTTAGGATCAGTGAATAAAGGAGTAGTTGAACAGCTGGCCCGAGGAGGGGTAATGTTGCAACCATTTGAGGTAGCCTTGTTCTTTCCTTAGGAAATGACAAAGATAAATCAAGCGTGGTATACTCAAGAGGACAAAGTGTCTCCCTTAAATTTTAGGATGACAAAGTAGCAACTTGAAGAGGAGAGAGAGCGGGATAAAGAGATTAGCAAGATGATGTCCCAATTGGAGATGTTGAGAAAACAAGTGCTAGAAAGCCTTGATGAACACAAAGATGTAAAAAGAGTGTTTAGACTAGAGGAGGGTTCTCGCCAGAGCTATTTAAAGTCGAGTGGGAATCAAGGTTGTAACTCACATAATGAAGAAGAGAGGAGACGATACAATCACGATTGGACTGAACAAAATGACCTTTTGAAAAGAGAAGATAATCATGAAGAATAGCACACGCAATCAAGTGATAGCCTAAGATCTAAGGGTAGTTCAGGCAACCTACGAGTGGATGAATTGTTGTCGCGTATCCTAGATAAGGTTGAAGGATCTGATAACATGCTTAAGGAGATGAAAGCAAATTTCTCATCATTGAATAATAAGTTAAATTCTCACGCGGATGCAATCAAGCAACTTGAATGCCAAATGAGCCAACTTTCAGCACAATTAGAACCCATGCTATTTGAAAGAAGTGAAGATGAGTATGCAACAAGTTCGAGGGGTGATAATGACAAATATTTGGCAGTTTTTACTTGAAGTGGGAAGATAGTAGTCAGAAATGTGAAGTTTAATGATTGGACAAACACTTGTGAAGAAGAGAAAGATACCGTTGAGGAAGAGAGGTCCATTCAATATCTGCGAAATGATATGCTAAAAGAGAGGGAAGTGATTCCAAAGCAAAGAACCATCGAAGATTTGCAAAAAGTTAAAGAAGGGGATACATCATTTCAAAAGTTAGTGCAACCTCTTCCCAAAATAAATCCCCCAATCCCTAAACGTCTCAAAAATACAAATGAAGATCAAAAGTTCAAGAAATTTCTATCCCTGTTTAAGATAATTTCTATAAACCTTCCTTTAGTGGAAGCATTATTGGAGATGTTGGGATATGCAAAATTCATGAAGGATCTTGTCACAAAGAAAAGAAGAATTGAATTCGAAACAATTGAAGTGTCTCACAATTGTAGTGCCATTATGACTAGCGATGTTATTATAAAAAAAGAAGATTCGGGGGCATTTACTATCCCATTTACCATTAGTATGCTTCAATTTTCCAAAGCGTTATGTGATCTTAGGGCAAGTATAAACTTGATACCATAAGCCATCTTCAAACAACTTGAGCTGGGAGAACCGAAATCCACAATAATGTGGCTTCCTATGAAGGACCGGTCTATCAAGCACCCTATTGGGATACTCTATCATATATTGGTGAAGGTTGTTCAATTTATCTTTCCAGCTGATTATATTATTTTTGATTGTGAGATTGATACGGAAGTTGATGTTTGCGTAATCAAGACACAACTTCCAATCTAAGTGTCTACGATCGTACAATAGTAATATAGGCCAACCGAATGGGTTGGGGTCAAGTCCCAAGGGAGCGGTTCCTAAAAATGAATGGTTAAGAGCAAAAAATGCTAAAGTTAACCGTAGCGAAAAACATTATCGAGTATAAACATACTAAATCTAAAAGTGATGATGTAAGTATCAATTATCAATGGGGGTTTGCAGTCAAGTAACAACTAAAAAATAGTAAAAATATAAGAAAACGAGATAGAGAGAAGGGATTCTTGGGATGTGATAGGAATACGGGATAGACTAGACTATCAGGTACATGCTTTTGATAGTAAATTGTTGAACATTTGTGACTAGGCTAGACTATAGTGGGGGTAAATTCTCTCTCGAGCAGAATGTGTGGGAGAAGTACTAGGATTCACTCTCTTGAGCTGAACCCATGTCGACCCAATACCACCGGCTATCAATTTAGTAGCCTTAGTTTTACAACCTCTCTCTCGAGCAAGCCAAAAACACTAAGATGAAATCATATTTGTATCTACAATTCCATTAAGTTCATTCACAACTACTAAACGAAATCACATTTAAACAACAAATAAACCATCAACAAGCAAGAGCCAACAGATAATGTAACCTATATTCAAAAAATCACACCCCAAGAATTAGGGTTTTAGCTAGATAGGTAAAAGAGATAAAAATTTATACGAATATCAGTTTCCATCACATGGGTATGAAGGATTAAGTCTTTAAACACATCAAGGATGAAGACTCTTGAAGACCCACTTCCAATTTCTTGGAGTTGAAACCCTTTGAATCTTCAAGGATCAAGAACAATGTCTCAAAAAATGTAAAAACTGTTCTATTCTAAAACTTAGTTCTCCAACAGCTTGATACTAAGCTACAGATTTAAGCAGGTATTTATATCTATCAAAAAGTGTGATGCGAAGGATCCACTCGGCGATCTACCCTTTGGTCTGGTACCTCGCCTTTTAGCTTTTGCCTTTAGCATCTTCGCATTCTCAATCATTGGGATATATGGTGATACGTCGCGGAACTGCTCGGTGATTCGCCGACTACTCCCTTTCCCCGCAGACTTGACCTTTTTGTTAAGTGCTAAGCATACTGGAACATTAGGCGAGGTTGTAGGCCTTTCGGCAACACGCCTAATGGATTAGGCGATCGTCAGGCCGTCTTTTCTTCCGTCTTTCAGCCACTTTATTCCTTTTTGCTCGATAGCATCCATGCTTTGTCTATCAACTCAAATACTTGAAACATAATGATTTTCATCACATATAGAGACAAAATATGCATTTGAGGACACTAATTCTATCAAAATATAGCCCTAAATGAGTCCAAATTGCGGATTCATCAACACCCCCAACTTAACTTTCGTTTGTCCTCAAGCAAACTAGAGTTCAGATGTTCAAAAAGGACGTCTCCAACGGTGCTACACAAGAATCATTCATGAATGCACACAACCAGATTCACTTAAAATGCAAGTTCAAGCTCAACAAAAGTGTTCAAATGCCCTCACACAAAGAAATATTCCATATTCACACAATGGTTCACAATTTAAAGTGTTGGGGTTAAATGCAACGCTCACATTCAAAAAGAGGAACACAATACATAATTTTACCCATAGGTTTGCCCGTATTATCCAATAGACATTTGTGATCACTCAAGATCAAAAAGGTTTTTTCAAGGGTTGCGATGGGGCTGAGTGCAAAGGTATGGTCATTTAGGCTTAGTGACTTTCATCCTCACAACACTTCCTTTCTTCTTGGTTAATCATTTTCTTTAGTGCTCATAAGTCATCCTATTATTCACTTCCCATGGATTGGTTGGGAAACCCATTTCTTTCGTACTTTTCAACTTTATTCCACAACTTTTCTTTTTCATTCTATTTCTTTTTCTCTCTTCCTTTTTTTTATATGGAGGGGTTCCATTTTTCTCAACATCATGGGTTAAATGAGACTTTCCTTGCAATTCTTGATTGTCCCTTTTCTTTTCACCACACCCCAACTTAGGTTTTTGGCCTAAGTTGGCTATTCAATCAACCAGGATTCACGAGGATTAAGGGTAATGGGTAAAAAAAGGTCATCGTGTCATCAAGTTTCTTCCAAACAAAGGTAAGGTTCAAGGGGTGTTCAAGAGAGGTTCACAGACTCACAAGGTAGGCCACAAAAGAGGTATATGTCAAATTCGCTCACACACTTCGAAGGTGCCTAAGATCGTATCAAAATATAGACTTACTTAGTCGACCAGACCAACGGGGAAAATTATAGGTGTTGTAATGCATGGTTCATAGTAAGCTCACCACACAAGGCATCGACACTAAAGTCAAACAAGACTTCACACTTTCTCTAGTGTGCAACGATCATCACAAGAGACTCGATTTAATAATTGGCTAGTCACAATGAAATGCCTTAGTTTTATGACCTCTCTCTCGAGCAAGCAAAAAACACTAAGATGAAATCGTATTTTCAACTAAAATTCCATTAATTTCATACACAACTACTAAACGAAATCACATTTAAACAATAAATAAACAATCAACAAGCAAGACCCAACAGATTATTGATGTTTGTGTAATCAAGACACAACTTCAAATGCAAGTGTCTACGATCGTACAATAGTAAAGTAATACAACCAAGGGTTGGGGTCGAGTCTCAAGGGAGTGGTCTTGAGAATTAATAGAAAAATAAAATTAAGTTCTAATTAGTCATACCTAAAAACATTATAGAATATAAACATGTTAAATCTAAGGGGTGACGCAAGCATCTATTATCAATGGGGGTTTCTGACAAGTAAGCAAAAATAGCAAAAATGCAAAGATTACTAATCAAGGAGAGAGAATTCTTGGGATGTGATACGAATGCGGGATAGACTAAACTATTGAGTACATGCTTTTGATAATAAATCTGCTGAATATTTGTGACTAGGCTAGACTATACTGGGGATAAATTCTCTCGAGCAACTTATCCCGAATCAACTCGGGTTATCTCGAACACTGAGTTGCTGCATGAAGAAGAGCATCTGCCTTAGCCCACTAACTCTCCCGAGCTGAGTGTGTGGGAGAAGGACTAGGGTTCACTCTCTCGTGTTGACTGTGTGGGAGAAGGACTGTGTGGGAGAAGGACTAGTAGTCTTAGTTTTACATCCCCTCTCGAGAGAGAGCCGAAAATAAAAAGGTGAAATCGTATTTACAACTACAATTTCATTAAGTTCCACCACAACTACTAAACAAAATCACATGTACACAAGAAATAAACCATCAACAAGCAAAACCCAACATATAATCTAACCCATATTCACAAAGTCATACCCCAAGAATTGGGGTTTTAGCTAGACATGTAAAAGATATAGAAATTTATGACAATATGTGTTTGCATTCAAATGGGTATGAAGATTTAAGTCGCAAAACAAGCAAAGAGTGAAGAATCCACAAGACCCAAGTCCAAATTCTTAGAGTTGAAACCCTTTGAATCGTCAAGTTCTTCAAAACCCTCTCCAAACTTAGAACAAAAAATTCTATGTTAAAAATTTCTATATTAAAATCTGATATTAAGTTACAACTCTCAACGAGTATTTATAGTTTTCAAAATTTATTGCTGCAGCGGATCATTTGGCATTGTTAGTAGAGATCGCCGATCAACTCGGCGATCCGCCCTTTGGTAGGTTTCATCATCAGCTTGATCTATCCTTCAGGATCATCGTGTTTTGGATCATTGGGCCACACAGTACTGCTTCGCGGAACTGCTCGGAGACACGCCGACTGCTCCTTTTCACCGCCGATTAGATCCTTTCTTTCAGGGCTCAACACACTGGAACAAAAGGTGAGGATAAGACCTTTTGGCGACTCGCCGAATGGGTTCAGAGATTCTCAGATCTTCATTTCTACTTTCTTTCAGCTGCCTTTGTTCCCTTTTTGCTAAGTAGTGTCCATGTTTTCCCTTAAACTCCAAATACCTGAAACTTGAGGGTTTTCATCATATATTGAGATAAAATATGCATTTGAGGACACTAATTCTATCAAAATATAGCCCTAATGAGTCCAATTTTCGGACTCATCAATAATCTGACCCATATTCACAAAATCACACCGCAAAAATTGGGGTTTTACCTCGATATGTAAAAGAGATAAAAATTTATACCAATATCAGTTTCCATCAACTGGGTATGAAGGATTAAGTCTTTAAACACGTCAAGGATGAAGATTCTTGAAGACCTATTTCCAATTTCTCGAAGTTGAAACCCTTTGAATCTTCAAGGCTCAAGAACAATGTCTCCAAAAATGTAAAAATTGTTCTATTCTAAAACTTAGTTCTCCAACAGCTTGATACTAAGCTACAGATTTAAGTGGGTATTTATAAATGTCAAAAAGTGTGCTGCGAAGGATCCACTCAGCGCATTTAGTTGGGATCGCCGAACTACTCGGCAATCTGCCCTTTGGTCTGGTACCTCGCCTTTTAGCTTTTGCCTTCAACATCTTCGCGTTCTAAATCATTGGGCTATATGGGGATGCTTCGCGGAACTGCTCTGTGATTTTCCGACTGCTCAATTTCCTCGCAGACTTGACCTTTTTCTTCAGGGCCAAGCATACTGGAAAATTAGGCGAGGTTGTAGGCCTTTCGGCGACACGCCTAATGGATTAGGGAATCGTCAAGCCATCTTTTCTTCCTTCTTTCATCCACTTTTCTCCCTTTAGCTCGATAACGTCCATGCTTTGTCTCTCAACTCAAATACTTGAAACTTAAGGATTTTCATCACATATAGAGGCAAAATATGCATTTGAGGACACTAATTCTATTAAAATATAGCCCTAAATGAGTTTAAATTGTGGATTCATCAGAAGTACATATCATTTTGGGTTTACCATTTTTGACAACCGGAAGAGCTCTATTGGATGTTGAAAGTGGGGAGTTAAAGTTCCGAGTAGATGAAGAGGAGGTTACCTTCAATGTGTGCAAATCAATGAAGCTAGTGGCATCCATGTAGTGTCAACGATTAATGTGATTGTTGAAGCGGTGGCTAGTGTTAGGGAAATAATGTATGTGGGTGAACCTCTTGTGCCTGTCCTTTCGAATTATGATGAAACCAACGTTCAAGGGTAAGATGAAATAGTGGAGGCTCTATCGGGATTATGTGTGTACTCAAGAAACCCTTTGAAGCTTTATATTGATATATAAAATTGAGGAAGTCCTCTCTCAAAACCATCTACGAAGGAGCCTCCAAAGCTTGAGTTGAAAGTTCTTCCGGTTCATCTTCAGTATGAATTCTTGGCTGAAAATAACACCTTGCCCATTATCAATGCATCAAACTTGCTTGAGAGGTAAGTGAAATTACTTATTGAAGTATTGAGACATTATATTAAGGCAATAGGATGGACAATGTTGATATTGTCGATATTCCTCCCGGTATTCGCACTCACAAAATAAAATTGGATAGTGAATGCAAGCCAAGCGTTGAGCATCAAAGAAGATTAAACCCACCTATGCAAGAAGTGGTGAAGAAAGAGATCATTAAATGGTTAAACGCAGATGTAGTTTACCCTATTATGGATAGCAAGTGGGTAAGTACCGTACAATGTGTGGCAAAGAAAGGAGGCATCACGGTGGACTCGAATGAGAAAGGAGAACTTGTACCTATGAGGCCGGTCACTGGTTGGAGAGTATGCATGGACTACCGGAAGTTAAATTCTTGGACCAAGAAAGATCATTTTCCAATGCCATTTATGGATCAACTGCTCGATAGACTTGCGGGGCGTGGATTGTACTGTTTCTTGGATGGCTACTCCAAATACAACCAAATCTCTATTGCACCGAAAGACTAAGAGAAAACTACTTTCACATGTCCTTATAGGACTTTTGCCTGCAAGAGGATGTTGTTTGGGTTGTGCAATGCTCCGGTGACATTCCAACAGTGCATGCTTTCTATTTTTGCTGACATGGTAAAAGACTCAATGGAAGTCTTCGTGGATGATTTCTCAGTCGTGGGTGATTCATTTGAAACATTCTTGGCACATCTTGAGAAGGCCCTTCAAAGGTGCGTAGAAACCAACCTAGTCTTAAATTGGGAAAAATATCATTTCTTGGTTAAAAAAGCCATAGTCCTAGGCCACAAGGTGTCACAGAACGGATTGGAGGTCGACAAAGCAAAGATCAAGGTAATAGAAAAGTTGCCACCACCTATCTGTGTTAAGGGTATTTGGAGTTTTTTTGGTCATACAGGGTTCTATTGGTGATTCATCAAAGATTTCTCAAAAATTGCACAACCATTGGGCAGGCTATTGGAGAAAGAAGCGAAGTTTGTTTTTGATGAGGTTTGCTCGAAAGATTTTAAGTGCTTGAAAGAAAAGATAATCTCTACCCCAATGATCATCAGCCCAGATTGGTCCGAACCAATGCAGGTGAGGTGTGATGTAAGTGGAACGACTTTAGGAGCTATGTTAGGGAAAAATTGCAACAAAATCTTTCATCCAATCTGTTATGCTAGAAACTCACTAAATGGAGCTCAACTTAACTACACTGTTACAGAACAAGAATTACTTCTTGTTGTTTATGCATTTGAAAAGTTCAGGGCATTCTTGCTGGGCACTGGAGTGATAGTTCCAACTGATCATGCAGGGTTGCGATATTTAATGGCGAAGAAGGATGCAAATCCAAGGTTTATTAGGTGGTTCTTGTTGTTTCAAGAGTTGATTTTGAAGTGAATGATCGAAAGGGTTGTGAAAATCAAGTGGCAGATCATTTGTCGCGATTAGAAATCAACACATTTGATCCGAAAGAAAGAGACAGTGTGGCTGAATTTCCAGATGAAACAGTGATGAAGGTAACCCATAGCAATACAACTTCGTATGCTGATCTTGCAAACCATTAAGTGTGTGGAATAATTCCCCGAGGGTCTAAATTTTTATCAACGAAAGCGGTTCTTTTTCAATGTAAAGAAATATTTTTTGGATGAACCCTATCTATTCAGGGAATGTACATACAATATAATTCGATGATGTGTAATGGAAAAGGAAGTCCATGAAGTTCTCAATGTGTGTTATGCTTCACTTGTTGGTGGACATCATAGCGGTATGCAAACAGCAACAAAAGTGCTTCAAAGTGGTTACTATTGGCCATCTCTATACCGAGACGTGCATGACTTTTTGAAATAGTGCATTCCTTGACAAAGGTAAGGGGGGGTATCAATAAAGCATGAATTACTTCTCAACCCTATCTTTGAAGTAAAGTTGTTTTATGTTTGGGGTATAGATTTCATGGGTCCATTTGTAAGCTCTTTTGACAACAAGTATATTTTGGGTGGCGGTTGATAACGTTTCAAAATGGGTGGAGGCTGAAGCATTACCCAACAATGAAGGAAAGAATGTGGTGCATTTCTTTAAGCGATATATTTTCGCATGATTTGGCACCCCGCATGCTATCATCAATGGTGGAGGATCTCATTTTAGCAACCAGATATTTTCTTCATTGTTGAGCAAATACGGGGTTAAGCATAAAATTTCAATGCCATACCATCAACAAGCAAGCGGCCAAGTGGAAGTTTCAAACTGAGAGATTAAAGATATTTTGGCTAAAAAGGTTAATGCAAATTGGACGGATTGGTCTAAAAAATTGGATGATGCTCTATGGGAATATCGTACTGTGTTCAAAACATTGATTGGTATGTCACCATACCAGTTAGTGTTTGGAAAGTCATGTCACATTCTAATTGAGCTTGAGCATAAGGCTCTATGGGCATTGAAAACACTAAATTTGAATTGGGAGATGGCTGCAAAAGGATGAGTGAATCAACTGCATGAGTTGGAGGAATTTTGATTGAGAGCATATGAAAGTTAAGCCTAGTATAAGAAGAAAATAAATAAGTGGTATGATGATAAAATCCTTCAGCGCGAATTGCGAGTCGGTGATTTTGTGCTGGTCTACAATTCACATTTGAGACTTTTTACCAGTATACTTAAATCAAAGTGGTCTGGTCCATTCAAGGTAACTCTAGTGTTCACAAATGGGGCAATTGAAATTAAAGGTAATGACGGTCCAGCTTTCAAGATGAATGGTCAACGTCTAAAACTCTATTTTGGAGAATATCATGCGATTTCATTAATTAAAGTGTTTTATATGGAAGATGCTTGAAAGCATTTCCATGTCGTACCAAGACTTTAAATAAGGCCCTTCTTGGGAGTCAACCCAAGCTTTAACTATTTTTTGAATAATATGTGTAGAATGTGCAGGTACGGGTGATTTTTTGAAGGCATGACCATTTCGGCGATCCACCAAGTAGAATGGAGGTCATGATTTTTCTCGCCTTCTTTGCATAAAGGGAGGACTATAGCACTGGAATATTTGGTGAAAAAGCTAGGATACTTGAAGATGCGCCGATGAGGTTCGATAAGCATGACTTTCTCCGTCCTTTGGGGAAATTCGGGGACGAGTTCAGTATAACTGGTGGTGCACCTACGCGACTCAGCGATCCCGATTTCACTCCCCTATTGGTCTCAACTTGAGAGCCAGTGTTCTTGATATTTGGGTGAGTTGCATCCAATTAGGTAGCGCACCGAATGGTTTAGTGCTCTCCACAGAACTTTGCCGATTGGTCATATAGTGAAGAATCCTTCTGCCCCTATTCTTTTCATTCAGTGCTATTGTACATCTATCTTTATTGTGTGTTCTTTTTCTTTTTAAAGTGAGGATAATGTCGGATGTTTTTGGTAGGCTAGGAACTTGTTCTAAATACCACCTCTTATTACTGTTCTCTTGCATTTTTGAGTGTCGGTTGTGGTCAATAACGATGACCTAAATAGTCCTCTCAATTGAATGATATGAATGTGCGGCTACGATGAGGCAAGTCGAGTTACATAGATAAAATGTGAAGTCCTAGAATCTCATTGTGACTAGCCAATTGATTGAGTCGATATCTTGTGATGATCATTGCACGCTAGCTTAAGATCGTTGAGTCTTGTTATATAATTGTGTCGAATGCCTTGTGTGATGAGGTTGTCTTGAACATTGTGCTTGATGATGCCTAGAGCTTGCCTTGTTAGTCCAATTGATTGATTGAAGCAAGCGACAGAAATGATCTTAGGAAAAATTAAGTGTGAACCTAAATTGATAGTATATTTCTTTGTGACCACCCTGTGAGAAGTGTGAACCTTGCTTCACACCTTTTTATCCTATCCTTTTCTTTGGAAGAAATGTGAACAACTCTGACCTCTTTGCCCTATCACCTACAACCTTCATGAATTATTGGTTCGTTTGAATATCCAACTTAGGTCAAAAGCCTATATTGGGGGTGTGGTGAAAAAGAAGGTAAATCAAGGAATGTGAAAAATCCCCCGTTTTGAAAAATCATGATGAAAAAGATGGAAACCCTCCAAAAAAAAGACTAAAAAAAGAAGAGTTTCCGAAATAAAGTGTGTGAAAGAAGCAAAAGAAATGGGTTATGCTTAAATAAATAATATGGTGGATTGTGAGCATCAGAGTGATCTGCAGGCCATACTTCATGAAGGTAGAAGTCACTAAACTAAAATGATCATACCTTGAAAGACCTTTAAGATCTTGAGTGAGCTGAAAATAATGTCAATTGGAAAATAAGGGCAAGCCTATGGGTAGAGTCATGCATGTGTTCATCTTTGTGAGTGTGAGAATAGTATTTGATTCCAAAATTATGAAGTGTGATGAATTTCGTGTGAACATGGAATCATTCCTGGTGTGAGAGCATTTAAATGCTTTTGTTGAGCTTGAAGTTGCCTTTGAAGCAAGCATTGTGAACTTGAGTTTATTTTATTATGGTTAGCCACAATTTGAAACTTAGAGTGCACAATTGAACATTGCATGCGAAATTGGACCCTCTTGTATGCATTTTATTGAGTCTTGAGTAGCATTGTTTGTAGACATCATTGTTGAACTAATTGATCTTGAGTTTTACTTGAGGACAAACAAAAGTTTAAGTTGGGGAAGTTGATGAGTCTGAGACTTCAACTCATTTAGGGCATTGTTTTCATAATTTTATTGTCCTCAATGCCTAGCTTATGCTCTAAACTTATGTTAAAGTGTTGACTTGCAGAAATGAAGATTAAGGATCAAGGCAAAGACATTACCAAGCAAAAAGGAGCAATAAAGTTGAAGAAAGGCAATACTAGTGATCCCCAAGACCACTAGGAGATCCGCCAAGTGGGTTTTTAGCTAGCCAAAACTTACAGAGTGCCAACCCTTTGAGAAGAAAGATTATGCAAGGTAAAATACCTATCGACTACACGCCGATTGGATAGGCGAAGGAGGCTTAGAACGCCTAATGTTACAGAATTATGGGTGAAGATGCAAGTAGAAACGACAATCAGAAAGGACAAAGGGTGCACCGCCGATTAGGTCGGTAATCCCGACCTTGATCGCCCAATATTATAGCACTAAAATGGTAATAATAAAAGACCTAAAGGCGATGTTATGAAGTGCTTGGCGGGTCGCTGACTCGTTCAGCGACACCCCACTTATACTATCGAACGACCATAAAGGTCAAATTTTGAGAATGTATAAATTGATTCTTAAGAAAAGATCAGGGCATCCGATCATTGTTTAGAACTCATAATTCAAATGAAAACATTGTGTTGGATTATTTTTGAAGCTTTTTCGAGTAATTTTTGAATTGGCTTTTGGAATAGAAGTTACATTGAAACATTGTAAGGATTTGGAGATTGATACTGAGCTATGGAGAATTTAATCGATATTGATTCCTTACTTTTTATGATGTGTGGCTAAAACCCCCATTACTGCTATTTTGAAGCGGGTTTGATCTATAGCTGAAGTTTAATTTATGAGTTGTAGTGAAGGTTACCATTCTAATTTAGTATTTTATGCTTGCTTGAAAAACAGGTATAAAGTTAAGGTTATAAATCAGCTTTTGTAGTGATTGGGTTGTTGTGGTTTTAGCTCTAGAGGGTGGATTCTAAATTAGATTCTACCTACCTAGCTCGAAACAGTAAATAAATCGAGGTATTGGGTTGTTCACAGTGTTAAGCTTGTTGAGGTTTGAGAGAATTTTCTTGAATCGTAATAGTTTTTCGAGAGAAAACTATTACATCTAAAGTCTAGCCTACCTACTAAGATCCAGGAAACTTTAGTAATTACTAATCACCCATTTAGTCAAATTGACAATTAATCAATCACATCCCCAAGTACCTTTTATTTACTTGATTACTCTCATGTTGTTCTAATTGCTATAGTTGTTATGTCAAACCGATCCCCCCATCTGATATTCGTGTTATCCTTTCGATTTATCTAAATGTTTTAGATAATTTTTATTCCTATAACCGATTAGACCACGTTTATAACTTCGTCACTGAAATCGAACTTTTACTGCTCCTTGTGGGTTCGACCCCAACTCGTCGTTTAGTTTTACACTATAATACGATCACCTACACCTAGTACTGGATGAGGTGTAGTTGAGCATTTATCATACCTCAACCAAAATGTCTAAAATAACAATACCATGATTCATCCTCTTCGCAGGTACAATTAACGGAGCCCAAATCAACTAGAAGGTTATACCACAACGTTGAGCTCGCGACATAGACCAACTTAAGGCACCTATGGAGCTAGTGACCCAAGCGGAGTCAATTCATATTAAAACCAGAAAAGGGAATTCAATGTCAATCGCCATCTCCTTGGCACACGTGAAACATCTATCCATCCCGCAATTCCAATCAACCGATTCATTGAGTAATCTTGGGTAAACTATTAAACTAATAAGAGATGTAGTCAATGCCAATTGAATCAATGTTATTAGCTGTGAATTCGAACTTTTTGGTATTTTCTATTTCTTCGGATGATATGCTTTTTGGTATTTTCTGTTTCTTCGGATGATATGATGGGTCAATCATTTGCTTCATTGGTTCCAACGGTGGCAGCTGCGGAATCTGCTATTGAGTTAGCTATTTTTGGTATTACAATTTCTTATTTTTCTAGGATTTTGGATCAGTTATAATGAAAAAAAATGAAGGAGATAGGTGTATTTAAAGAATAACCGACTTAGGGCCTGGCACCCACTTCGAGGTGCCTGCTTGTGCAGTCTGACGAAAACATGGATATCTCTCAATTCTAAAGTCGTATTGATGAATGGTTTATTCAGTTGGAAACTAGACTGGTAGACCTTCGACTTGATAGGTCATGTATATTCAAAATCTTTTAAATATTACGAAAAAATTGCTAAGACATCTGACCCTAAATTACAGAAAATTCCTTAACAACTTTTACAATAACTTTTGCCGACTGTTATTTTGAAACTTCCATGAATTAAAATCATAACATAAAAACATTGTGAACTCAAAATAACACATATAAACCCTTTCTAATATGGTAGGTAGTCTTATACTCATTCCAAACGTACGAGTTAGTTCCAACGTTCAAACAGGTAGGGTGTCACAAATTTAGTTTCCATTGTGCATGAGTATGTGGATGGCTTTCCTATCGACCTACCTAGCCTCATCCTTGAGAGTGATATTGATTTTTCTCGTACTATTTCTAATATTCATTATCGTATGTCCCCGACAAAGCTCAAGGAGCTCAGTGTTTTGCTTCAATAACACTTGGGTGAGGAATTCATTTGACGGAGTGTATCACCTTAGGGTGCATTATGTGTCGACATAATACGACACATTTAATGCTTTTAACTATGAACTAATGCTAGTTCTTAAGCAATTGTAGGGTCTTTTAATAGTTTTTTTACTATGTTAGATAGGAAAATAAAATAATAACGGGGATTCAATGTCTTGAACGCATCTAGGGATTGATGCAGTAGTAAGAATAACCAACTCTAAGTAATTATCATTGATTTGAATGAAACAATTTTGGTTTGAGAGAATAAAACTAGTCTACTAGCATTGCAAAGTGACATTCTATATTAACCCAAAAGCAAAGAGTCACTGGTGAACACAATCCTTGTTTTCCTCTCTCTAAATTCTCGTTCAAGTGATATCACTAAGTGTTATTGATAACAAATTGATACTAAATTTTTCAAAAAATTTCCCCATTCCTTTGGAGATAGAAAACTAACAGTAAGTAATAACATAAGGCTTAGTTCTCATCTTATTCTTTCTAGGATATGATCCCAACCTAGTTCGATCCTAAATTTGACAACGACTGCATTATACTTTTTTCAAAAAGGTATAATTTAGGTGTATGAAATCTCTGAGTCGTTGCCGGGAATACAATTTTTAATTAAGTTGAATGTGTGTTATATCACTTTTAGTCCTATTTCTTAATTTTACTCTTTGTTTCATCTTTTTTTGTTTTTGAAGGGTAAACGTTAGTGCATTTCAAGTACCCGTAGTTACGGAGGACCATAAATTCCTTGTGATGCCGAGCTTGAAAAATAAATTTGAAGGAGAATTAATGCACATGAACATGAAGCAATGAGTTTGAGGTAGATTGTTGAAGCTTAGGCAATGGGAAATGGTAACAATGGTAATAACAACAATGTGGGAGATGAACATGTTGATGAGGAATATGAGGTTGCTCTAGAGTATTATCATCATGACCCTAGAGGCAAAGAGTAGCAGAGACTAATTAACCATTTAACCATATGGATTTTGCATTGGATGAAGATGGTATCGATATGCATGAGTTGGAGCATTTGGGCTATTATTCTCCCTCGGCTACAATAAGGAGTAAATTTTACCTGATAGGCAATATGATCCATCACTTGAACATGAAAGGAATATTCATAGGAGTAAATGGAGATGATTTAAATTAGCATTTGATGAATGTTGTTAGTACTTGTAAATCTTTTGAGATATCTGGAGTAAGTGAAATGGCTACCAGGATGAGGTTGTTTCCATTACCTCTGTATGGGGAGGAAATAATATGGCTAAATGAGTTTCCACATGATTCAATTACATCTTGGAGAGAGTTGAAAGAAGATTTTTTGAGAGGTTCTTCCCGCGATCAAAGAAGTTTCAATTAAAGATGAGATCAACAACCACATGCAACTACCCACTGAAGCATTAATTGTAATTTGGCTAAGGTTAAGCCAGTTCTGAAGCAATGCCCAAACCATAAGCTGACTCATGATCACCAGATGGAGGTTTTCTATGGATTATTGAATTTGGCAACCACAGCCATTGTGGATGAAGTTATTAGAGGGTCATGCATGGATTGAAATTTTACATATTCGACAACCATATTGGATAAAGTTTCATAGAAAAATAGGGTTTTGCATACTATAGTTTCTAGGGTTGTAGGGAATATATATGTAATTAGTATATCAGTTGAATAAAATTATTGAGAATAGGAATCTGATCAGGATATGGCTCACATAAAGACGAAAATGGATTTGATGACAAAGTACTTGTTGGCAGGTGGCACTAAAAAGGTTAATGTAGTAGGGGCTGCAGGTAGACATAAGAACCTGGATTTTGATTATGATGATGAGGCCATGTATCGAAACAAATAAGGGAGTTTCCATACCTATGTTCAAAGAAATTAAGGAGGGATTTATCAAAAGGATGGTTGTTATGATAGATATGGAAATCTTGATCAAAGGGATTGACAAAATAATGATAATGTTAAAAAATTTCAAAGTCGAGTCTATGTCCCTCCTTGAAATAGAGATATAATTAGTAATGGAACAAGTAGCTCTGCGATGGACAATATGTTTTCCAAGGTACTACAAAGGGTGAAATGTACATACTTTGGGTTAAGGAGTTGAAATGTGATTTGTACTTTATTAGTCAATTTGTAGATTCACACGCTACATCAATCAAGCAGTTGGAGCAACTGTCCACCTTATTAATTGAGAGAAATAATGGTACACTTCCTACTGATACATTTCAAGTACCAAGGAAGGATGGGAAATTAATGGAAATTACCACTAAGAGTGGTAAGTCACTTTCGGGACCAGTACTTACAAGTGCTTAGTAGGAAGGGATTGCTGAAGTTGAAGTTGTTACTCGGGCTAAGAATAAGATTGATGAAGAGGTCTCCTGTTGATTCTGGATCCCAAAAAGAGATGAAAGTTTTTCTCAAGGATTTTGATAGGGCTAAGATCACAAAGGATCCATGAACAAAGATATCATAACCTTTGAAATCAAATCCCGGGCTACCACCTCCATTTCCATAGAGTTTGAAGAAGAAAGATGAAAATAATTTGTTTTTGAAATACGTATATATGCTTCATTAGATTTTAGTGAGTATTCCTTTGGTGGATTCTTCGGAAAAGATTTCAGGTTATTCCATATTCATGAGTGAATTAGTCACATAGAAGAGAAATTATTTTGAGTTGGCTGATAATTTGCATCATTGTAGCTCAATTGCTACAAGGTCTTTGGTTCAGAACAAGGAGGACCCTAGTGCAATTACAATTCCATATACAATTGGGTCATTACATTTTTCAAGAGTGTTATGTGACTTAGGGACCAACATAAATATTATGCCACTAGCAATCTACAAATAGTTGGGCTTGGGAGCCTCCAAACTGACTACTATAATATAATTAATGGATGATAAGTTAGTCAAGAAACTCGTGGGAATTCTCTATTATGTCTTGGTGAAACTGGAGAGTTTTATTTTTCCCACAATCTTTGTTATTCTCGATTGTGATGTGAATTTTGAGGTCCTCATAATTTTGGGGAAGCCATTTTTAGCCACGGAGAGAGAACTACTATGGATAGTGGTAAGCTACTTTTCATTATTCGAAACCTTTTTCATGAGGACACCTACCATAATCCACTTATAGGTAAGCCTACCATATCCGGAAATGATAAGTAACTAGAATATCGTGTAGAAACAAAAAATCAACAAGTAGTAAAGAAGAATTCAAAGGAAAAAATTGGAAAAAACATAACAACTAAAATAAACATACAAATAGATCCAATCACACGACCTAGTGGACACATTTAAAGATCTATCACAGGAGATTACAAGTCTCAAAACTTGAAGAAAAATACAATTTTGTCTTGTAAAAAAAAGACTTGCTAAAATTGGAGATAGACTGAACTAAGACACCACTCTCATTCTCCAAAAATCTCCATAACTAGCACAAATAAATGATGGTGGGTGGTGCTTTGATCTACATCAAGGAAACAGATGCACAATGTAGTGTGATTGCCAAAACAAGAGGTACCAAGTACATATCATACGCCGACTGAGATCAGAGAGTAAAGGCAATAATAGAAAGTGAGAAGTTCCATCAACTAGACGTCATAGAAACAAATGTGAATGGAACCTATTTATACAACCCACACGCCTAGGAAAGGATAAACCATAAAATAAATAAGTAGCTATATTCTAATTGAACCCCACAAGCCCTAGAGGTACACTCCTGCATAATTGAAGGTAAATAACCCAAATGGACCCATAAAAGAAAGATGGGTACACATTAGAGCTATGAAAACCATTAGTTATGTTTAGTAGTATTCCAAAACTTCCATAGGTATTCACAGACTCAAACCGTCGTAAATCCCCCCCCCCCTCCCAAAAAAAAAACCGAGCAGAGTCACTAAGTCAAGACTCGAACCTGACTGGTAGAACTGGCAGCTGGACATCGACTAAGGCTAAAAAAGATGTGATATTTCTTCATAACAAGACTAAATAAGGCATGCCAAGGCCTCAAACCATGGGTAAAGAAGATACGCTAGAGTCTCTAACAATGGCTACAAGAAGATACGGCAAGCCTCAAACCCTGGCTATAAGAATATATGCTAGGAACTCAAACTGTGAAAAAAAGATACATTAGGGCCTCGAATTATTTCTAAGACTTTGAAAGCCCCCAAATCACCCACTTTTCCTCAAACTAGTCCATAACATAGAGAGAAACCATCTTTAGAGTCACTAGAGACCCACCCAAGCTCCAAATCCAAGACTTGATTCTAAATAGCAAATTAAGGTCTTAAATCACAAATGAACACATCTGAATTGATACACAAGGGAAATTATGGATGGATGGTCATATGATCTTATTTTTTATTTTGAGAAGGATCATACTAAACTCAAGTATACTATATATGTCTAGAGGGAGCAAATCCATTTGAAGAGACATTTGATAATCTCTAAGGCCTACCGACTCCAAAATGAAACTCTAAGGAAATCACTAGAGTTTGTCTAGGCTAAGGCTGATAAAAACTTATAAATATCACTAATAAAATTTTGTGCAAACCACGAGGCATGATATGATCAACACAACTAAACATATGCATGCTCAAATATGTGAAAACCCAAAAATAAGGCTAAGGCATGAGTCCTAGACATTAAATATGATACAACATACAAAACCACTCCTAAAATCTTGCTAATCAAAGTGAATTCACAAACAAATGCTCAATTTAATTTCCGACAAACTATAGTCTAACTCAAAGTTGACCGAACACACTCTAAAGTCGCAAATCTACAGCTTTACCCTTACAAATAGCCTCTGATCACAGCCATACTATAAAATAAGTGATCAGAACACTACTACCCATGTTTAGACGCTAAAAGTAAAACAATTGATTACTGGTCCAAAATTGAACCAAAAAAGGAATTGTGGGACTTGTTCTAGAATCTTAAATTTGAATCCATCAATTGGTCCCAAATATCTTAAGGATCTTGTTACCTAAAATATGGGAACAATCCAAGTCAAAAACATCTGCAAATGACACATGAAAGAAAATGACAAACAATTCACCATTAAAGAGCCTCAAGAGGTCCTTTGAGATGTCAATTTACTTGAAAGAAAAGTCCACAACACCATTACTAGGATTTCAGTAGGTAGCCTCACTGATTCTTGAAAATTAGCAACTTGAATCACCTAAAATAAAACACTACAACTCAAGAAACTGCCTTTACAATAATGCACACAAAGTTGAATTCTGGATTGGTCTTTAGTAAAAAGACTAGTTAAATGTCTCTCAGGAACATGGGCCGGTCTTCTAATGAAAGAGGTCATGCCCCCAAGGCTTCATGAACACATCTACTAGCCCACAACCACAAAGGGTCAAATTTTTTGGCCTACGCCTTCACGACTTAAGGCTTACAAATGTGATCGCCAACTCTTCTAGACTCTTCATCCGCGAGCCTCATTCATGTTGAAAAATGATGAGGTAAAGTTAAATGTGTGTCAGTTGATGAGACAACAATGTAATATGAGCACTGTATCATTGATTAATAGATCTGATGAAGATGTGATTGTAGTGTCTGTTGAGGTGAGGTTCGATGTTGAAACTTTAGCTGTTATAGTTATGAATTTTGATGGCAAGTGCATCAAAAAGGATGATGAGTCCATGAATGCTCTGCCAGGCATGATCTTGCACTAGATTCCTTGTAGAAGTTGGAAATAGCCTATATGAATTGACCAACTCCTCCAGCTAAACCATAAACTGAGGAACCACCATTATTGGAGTTATAAAATTTTCCCGGCCATCTCTGGTTGTGTTTTTAGGTGAATTAAATACTTTACCTACTATTATGGATGCAAGTTTGAATGTGGAAATGGTTCAAGCAATTGTGGTAGAGTTAAAAAGGTTCAAGAGGGCAATTGTTTAGAACTTTGCTCATATAATTGCTATACCTCCTTGAATTTGCACACACAAAATCAATTTAGAGGAAGATAGTAGCCTGTGTGTAGATCACCAAAGAAGGTCAAACCTATGTATGAAATAGGCAGTTAAAAAGGAGATCATCAGATTGCTAGATATAGGTGTCGTGTACCCCATCTCACATAGTAATTGGGTTAGTCAAGTGCATTATGTCCCTATGAAGGGAGGCATGATAGTGGTGGCCAATGCCAAAAATGATTTCCCAATGAAAGACTATTTCCCAATGCCTTATATAGATCAAAAGTTTGACAAATTAGTAGGTAGAGGCTTATACTGTTTCCTAGATGGCTACACAAGATATTACCATATCTCTATGTTACTAGAGGTTAGGAGAAAAATACTTTTACGTGTCCTCGTGTAACTTTTCTATTCAATCTTATGTCATTTGGATTACATAATGATCTGGCGACATTCTAGAATTGTATGATGTCAATCTTTTTATACATAGTTATACTGGAGGTACTTATGGAGGATTTCTTAGTAGTCGGCGATTATTTTGATGAATGTTTGTTGAATCATAGTAGGGCACTAAAGACACGTAAAGAGGGAAATATGGAACTTAACTAGGAAAAGTGACACTTCATGGTAAAGGATGTCATTCAGTTGGCGGCAAAATCTTTAAAAAGGATTGGGGTGGATAATGACACGACCCAAAGTATACCCTAGGCGTAACATGACGCATAAGACCCAGAGAGGCCCTATGCAATACAGTTAGCATACATCATATAAGACAATATAAAATCAAGAAATTTTAAACACAATTTCCAAACATACAAGTTTATAAAATGTAGTGGAAGTCTAACATAGTCTTAAAGACATCTAGTACATCAAGAATAATCGCAACGTAACCTGTACATCAAATACAAAGCTGGAAAGTATAGACAATATGAAATAAAGGTTCGATCCTTGGAACATGAGGATTCACCAATCTTTAAAATCTACTAAGGGATTCCTAGACATAGAGATTAGAACCATGAGCGTTAGTCCCTACATTTTTATAAGAATGTAGGCAAGAGTATGCATTAGTACAAAAATGTACCAACTATTATAGCAATGCATAAAAGTATGAAATCTCGCTAAAAGAGACCTTTTCATGACATACAATGAACAAGCTAAATCATTAGGAAAAAGGTTAGAACCCATGCATCATAAAACATGGTCAATGCAAGCTAACGTGTTTTAGAACATTTGAGAGATACTTCAAAAAGTAACCTTAGTTCGTTATTGTGGGAGATTTACCTTTAATCTTAACTAATCCTATCATTATGGGACACCGGTATTCGCCTCTTGTCCTATCATTATAGGCCATGGGTAATATCTTCTTGTCTTATCTTTATGTGGACATGGGTAATCACCTCTTATTTATCGTTAACGGACATGGGTAATTGCCATTGTCTTATCATTAACAGGCATGGGTAATCGCCACTTTCCTTAATATCCATGGAAGGGCACATAAAATAGCCAATCCAAGCTAAATTCATATTATCATCCATGGAAAGGTACAATTAAGCAACCACTCCAATCTAGGTTTCATTAAAATAACTCTTTAATATTGATCCAAAGTTTTGTTGATAAAACCTTTCAACCCTAAGAATATTTTATGTGAGAAAACTCTTTCACAATCACAAAAATCACATTGACACTTAACTCTCAAAGAATACTTAAAACATTTACATCATTTTTCTATAAATAACATGCATATTTTCATAAACTTATCTTTCATGATTCAAATGGTTCATTGTGTGATCAATTCTAGAAAACATGGATTTCATGTGGGTTCATGGGGATTCAACTTAGAAACTTGCAATTTCTTCAATTCGTGCATAAAAGGACAAAAATCAATCAATAATATCATAATTGAAAAGAACCCATGTCACTCTAATAGAACGCAAACTCAATTGGGGAATCTAACTTTACAAAAATTGAGAATTTAGGAACCCTATGGAGGAAAGGATTCCATAGGTGAATACTATCATACCATGATGCCAAAACTTTGAAATCAATGGTTAAATAAGAGACTTGACTTGAAACCCTAGCTTTGTTCTTCAAACTTTAGAGAGAAATATCTAAGAGGAGGACTTGATCTTCTTTTGAGAATTTGAGAAAATGTATTAATTTGGGTGATTTTGGGGGTAAAAATCATTATATAGGGCTTTGGTAAAAGGTAAAATGACATAGTATTGAGTTAAAATAATTAGGAAAAGACATAAAAGCCCTCGACTTAAAGATTACTCAACCACTATATGGGAGCCTTCACGCCCCATCAAGGATACCATACACCATTTAGCCGTCTATTGTCCTTGACCCATCTATCCATACACCATTTAGCCGTCTATTGTCCTTGACCAATGGCTAGGGGAAGGAACCCCTTCTGGCAACCCACTTGACGACCCCTTTGACGGCGCGCCAACCTCACCACGAGCCGTCTAGGTGTCCGTCATTGTGAAGCTTGTCCTTGCTAGTTCTAGGAGCTTATCACGAGCCCACTAACGGACCGTGGTCCCTTTCTTGAACTGTCTGGGGCTCCATGAAGGGTCTCATGGTCCACTTTTGGGCTAGTGAGTTTCCCCCCTTACCTTTTTCTCGATTTTCTCGAATCCGAGGTGTCACAAATAAGGCCAAGATTGAGGTTATTGAGAAGTTTCCTCTTGCTATCTCTATAAAAGGGATTAGAAATTTCCTAGGACATGTAGCTTTCTACCAGCTATTCATTAAGATTTTTTTTAAGATTGCACACCTTTTATGTGAATTGTTGGTTAAATAAATGAAATTCACATTTGATAAGGCTTTTTGTGAATTCTTTTGAGTTTCTGAAGGAGATGTTGAGCTAGACTCAAGTTATCATTGTTCCATATTGGTCTAAACCATTTGAAGTAATGTGTAATGCCAGTGGTGTAGCATTAGGCTTTTTTCTAGGGTAAAAGAGGTAAAAAGACTTTAAGCCTATCTATTATGCAAGCAAAGGGTTAGATGAGACACAAAAAAAATTGCACAGTCACAAAGAAAGATGTTTGGATGTTGTCTATTCTTTTGAAAAATTCAGAGCAAATCTGTTAGACAAAGGTGATAGTTCATACTGACCATGTCAAATTGAGGTATTTGATGGCGAAGAAATATGGAAAGCCAAGGTTGACTAGATTGGTTTTTCTGCTATAGGAATTTTGACTTTGAGTTCAAGGATAGAAAAGGTTGTGAGAACCAGGTAGATCATCCCTTATCCAAGCTATGTCAAAGAAAATAGATGATGTTCAACTTGGGATTGATGAGCCATTTCTGGATGAGTAGATATTAACCGTTACTCTTGACCTTATTCCTTTTTTGTTTTTTACTTTTCTAATTACCTTGTTTGTATGTAATGTCATATGACTTAACCTTCCAACAAATAAAGAAGTATTTGCATAATGTGAACAAATATTTGTTCCATGATCCGTAATTTTTTAGGTTGTGTGCTGATAATTTGATCAGGCTATGTGTGCCTAAAGCTGAAATACTGAGTATCCTAGAGGCTTGTCAATATTCCCTATTTGGAGGAAACCACTAAGATTCATTTGATCTAGTGAAAGAGTGCGATAAATATCAGAGGCATGGATTAATATCAAGGCATTGTGAGCTACCTATGATTCCAATATTGGAGATGGATCTATTAGACGATTGAAGCATTGTCATTATGGGAACATTTGTAAGTTCCTAAGGGTAGAAGTATATCTTTATTGTGGTCGAATATGTCTGAAAATGGGTGTAAGTTATTGCATTGGCAGGCAATAATTGCAAGAGTGTTGTTGAATCCTTGAAGAGAAATATTTTCTCTAGGTTTTGCACAACTCACATTTTTTCAATAAAGTCTTCAAGACATGTCTAGCCAAATATGGAGCGAAGAGACATAAAGTTCATACCCCATACCATTCTGTGTTGACCAGAGAAGTTGAAGTTTCTAAAACAGACATAAAGGCAATATTGGCAAAGATTATGAATACCAATTGGAGTGACTGGGCACGAAATGTTCATGATGCACTATTGGCATACCAGGTAATTCTTCAGACATACATTGGTATGTCACCATACCAGTTAGTGTGTGGAAAGAAATGGCATTTTCTTAGGAAGTTAGACCATAAGGAATTGTGGGCTTTGACAAAGTTGAATCTGAGTTAGAGTGTGTCTGCAAATTTAAGGCTGGATCAAATACATAAGATGGATGAGTTCTAGTTAAGGGAATATGACCAATCGTTTTTCTAGAATGAAATGATGAATTTATACCATGATCGATAGATTATAAAAAGGAATATAGTTTTAGGACTTGGTGCTCTTGTTCAATTCAAAGCTCCTATTGTTTTTTTGGATAAGTTGAGGTCTAAATAGAGTAGGTTTAGTTCAACTCAAAATTTTCAATCTGAATCAATGGAATTAGAAAATGGAAAGGCTGAACGCTTCAAGGTGAATGGCTAGAGAATGAAGTAATACATTGGTGTTCAAGAGGAGGTAATGGTAATTGAGTTTGTGTACCTTGATGAAGTTTGAGTATTCAAGGCACCCGAGGAATCTCGCAACATCAAATCGAGTAATATTCAGGACGATACCCACATTCTTTTATATATATCTTGTGCTTGAATTTTACATTTTATTGATAAGTTTGAAAGATGTTGTAATTGTGTAGGTCTAAGGTAAAAAGAAAATTTGAAGTGTACAGTCATAGAGTGATCTGACATGTCCTTCGGAACTTGATAGATTGTCAAACTCAACCATCACAAAGGGTATAAAAATAAACTTATTATTTAGGGGTGACAGAAGAGATGAAGAACGTCAGACCCCTGAAAGATTGTCACAAAGTTCATGTTAACACCTCGACATTTGAAAGTTTGATAGGGAGAACAAGGAATCTGTTGAACTGTTGTGTGTACCATCAGGAATCATGGAATAATTGAAACCCTAACTCTTTAAATTAACCCATTCCCATCCCCAAACAAATCTAAACTTGTTTCAACACAAACACAAAAACTAAATCTTACCTTAAAACCAAATCCTTCAATTTAAATTTTGAGAATTCAATTGCCCAAACTAAAATCTTAAATTACCCAAATTAGAAGTCCTCAATTACCCAAACTAAAAATCCTAAAACCTGGATCCTTTCCCCTTAGACGCAATTTGCACCTATCTCTCCAAACTATGACAGACACCATCCTACCCCACGTCCCCCTCACTCACCACCCTCAACCATACCTGCCCCTCCCTATTACTACATTGAAATCCTATACCACTTCATCCTTCATCATCATCATCACCCACACCCTTTTAAAGGTTTGATTAAGAAATTGACGTCACTTGGGTTGCAGTTGTTATCATTCATCTCAATTGTTTATCGACTATAAGATATGTTGATATTTGTGTTTGGTTGGGCGAGTTGATACCTGAATACCCCAAAATTGATGAAAAGTGTGGTTGCGTCAGAATTAGTACGTGCATGTATGCTTATGTTAAGTTAGTAGACAGAGCTTTTGTAGGTAAAGTTACTAATTTTATTTAGAGTAGGTTTTGTTTCATATTCTTCAAACTAATTTTGCCAAAAATAGTCATAACTCACCTCAAAAATATTTAAAAGGTCTGAATGAGAAGGAAAAAAGGAAAAGTATTAGAAGGACAAAAAGTCGTGTCCAAGTGAGATCATATATATTTTAAACAAAAAATAATCAATAGAATATTGAGGAGACAAAAATAGCGACTAAAAAGCATACAATAAAGGGAGTAAACTATGATATGTCAAATGATGATAACAAATCATTCTAACCAGAAAATCAACTATGTTTTGGAATATTGACTAACAATTCAATCAATTTTCCATCTTTAAACCACTCATGATATCCAGTGATAATTTATTAAAAATAGATATGGATAATTTTAAAATCTACAAATATGGGCATGCAAAGTCATTCACTCTCAGAGAATTTCCCTCAAGATAATTTACATTCTCTCTCTCTCTCTCTCTCTCTCTATATATATATATATATATATAGAGAGAGAGAGAGAGAGAGAATATGACTCTTCCTTCTATATACATTATCCTCATCTTTGGCTTTTATTACTTATGTATTATGTATATTCCGTCTTTCGCATCTTGTTATTTTGGTTTAGTCTTAAAAAATTGGTGGGCTATAGTGGATGCCATCATGGCCTGACTTAGGGTCGTGACAATTTTATAACAAAAAAGCTATATTATTTTTAGTTGAACAATAAGTAACCAAGTAAACAAGAATTAATGTTTTGTTATGTCAATAGAAGATGAAACTAGGGTGTACGTGTTCCTAAAAGTCCTTAATGTGGTAAGCCTTATAGTAGTAATCCTATCAAATGTATAATATTTATTGTCAGTAAGTTATGTATCTTTTACGTGATTGGCCATCCAAGTAGGGAATTACACCACGCAACTTGGTCGGTCTACAGGGGTGTGCTTTACTAACCCTTACCCTTGACCCAGATTAGCCTTCACAGAGATGGTTCCAACTAATAGATAATGGTTAAAATCGCTAAATCACTGTTGTTTAATATATTTTCCCATTCGTTACTTCCTCTTGTCGGGCAAGTAAGAATAAGAGAGGTTATAATGTTGCGCACAATTAAAAAGCAATCAAAGTAAAGAGATAAATAATACATGTATAATAATATTTAAGAATTACTTATTAGTAGGTCTACATTGTTAATTCATCATGGTTCCGACAACCCTAGTTATTGATTTAACGACTCATGTTTGATTTATCATAATTCATAATAAGTTTGTTAAAATAAATCATGAACTTACAATTAGAGTATGTGAAATATAGAATATTTAATTAAAGAACAAAAGATAGTATTATAAACCTTTACTTCAAGAATTAAATGGATAAACTGTTCACCAAAATAAATCTTAAAGTCATCAAAAAAATCAATCGTCTAACAATAAAAAAGCGACAATTTAATAACTATTTATACCTATAAAATCCTAAATAAAAACATATAGAAAAAAGGAAATACAGGATAATGTAGATCGATAGTCACTTCTAAGCTTTGGTCCTATGAATTGTAGGAATTCCTATGGTTCGTAGAGACCTTCCGTCAAACAAGAGCTTCACTTATAACTTCTTGAGTTCTATTACCTGTATAACTTTGCATGCCCTTACCTGGCTTCTCCTGGTTTAAATACTGGAGCTTAAAAATCTCTGAACTTTTTTATGATTTGTTCCTACAGCTAGTACAAGTTTCAAGGTCTATTCTCTCTTCCGATATAATTTTTTGTTGTTACAAGGGTCCATGTCAAACAATCACCCCCTCCCCCTCAAAAAAATGGTAGTCCAATTTAAAGCTCACCATACATCTTAAATCTTTTCTTTAAGCCGTTCTCTAGAAAATTGGAAGTTCTACAAGATACTTTCTTTGATATAATAGTTTGTACCAAATTTGTTTTACCATTTAATTAAAAATAAGAAAAAAAGTTGGCATTCCTTATACAACCCAAATGAATCGAAAAAAGAAAAACCAAAATATGTCGAATTTAATTTGGTATAATATTAGGATAACATTTTAAAAAGTCGAACACAAAAATAAACCGAAATGACCCAAATCGTACCAAACCGAGAGACTTCTAAAGGAAACTAGTTTCTCCTAGATACCATTTTGCAGGACTATGTTATGTTAATTTGTAGACTTTCCACTTCTTTTGATCCATTTTATTGTCATGTTTTCTTTGCACATCTCTTAAGAAAATATCAACAAAAAAGCTAATTTGACTAAATTATATTTATTTATTCTTTGATTATAATTTAACTAGAGATCCCATGAAGGGGCGACAATTTTATTTTGGACTCTAAGATAACATTTGGGCCGAAGTTGATGTATAATAGTATTGAAATGACAGAACATAACTTCAAGCAACAGAGAAATTAACAACCTTCTAATCTATAGTAATCGCTTTCAGCAACAAATTTTATTTTTTTCTTCGTAATACACATTTCTCTAACCAAAATAACATCAACTAAAAAAGATCTAAAGCAACTCCCTTCTTCTCCCAATTGTTTTTAAGTTGAAGCTATTTTACTACAAATAGTACAATACTCTTAAGAATTTTTGACCAGGCAACTCCCTTCTTCTTATCCCATGTTTTTCTTTTTGTTCTTGAATAAATTAAGCCATCTTCTCATCATCAAAAATTTAATTATCCTGTTTTTCTTTAAAAAAATCAAACCAACATCATAAGATCATTTTCCCGTTTATACGCCGTATTTCTTCAATTTCTCTAGAGCCATCTCAGTTATTCCTAAATCTATAATGAATCATTAAATATATCTTAATATCTAATCATTTTAAATTTTTACATAATTTATCATAATACATGTTTGGTGATATAATTGTCTTGTTAATAATGATTGATGTTTTTATGAAGCATCCCTTTTTCTTTTTTTTTACACAAAAACTATAGAATATGATAATTTTATGTTTACAATATGCAACTTTTGAAAAAAAAAATATGCAAGTTTTTTAAAACAAATATAATTTAAAAATAAATTAAGACCGTTAAAAATTTACACCACAACAACAAAAATTTTAAAAAATTAGAGATATAATTTACTTGTCCAAGGTCAAATGTTCACCACTTTTCGTTATGTACGTATATCATCCGTGCAACTTTCCTTATCCTCTCATTTTTAAATAATTTTTTTTTAATCTTCTATTCTTCTTCTTCTTGCATTTAAATTTTTTGTGTGTTTTATTGTTATTGAGTGAGTTCGAGTTTAGCGAAATATGTGGTACCACTATTCTGATGAAGTAAATCGTTCTATCCTAAGAGGGTATATTTCATAACCTCGAGTACTTGAGGAAAATAATTTTGATGATAAAATAATTATTTTTTTGCTTAATATAAACATTAGTATGTAATGTTCCATGAAGTTAACATGATATAGTCTAAATTCATTTGTTTATGTTAACAATTTTTCTTTTGATGTAGATATATGCTTCTAAATATGTTTCTCCAAAATTTAGAGAATTGTCATGATTTTTTTTTATGCTCAAGATAAAATGATGGCTTTATGTATCAATGTTGCTTATGTGATTTACATTGTCAGGAAGTTTGCTTCAAAATAATTATTACTATATAAACATTTCCCTTTTGTTATACTTATTTATTATTTCTTAATATTTTCGTATTTAAATAAGAAAAGTTCATATGACTTGTAATAATGCAAGTTGAAGTTTGTATTAGTTTAATTTATATTATTTATTTAATAGCTAGTTTTTATGACACAAATATTTTCATTAATGCAAATATATATTTATATTTTGGTAGGTATTTGTATTTAAATTAAAGTATTATATACAAATACCTTCTAAATTATATTTTGGTCACGAATATATTATTAAATTAATAAGATCTTCTAACTTCAAAATAAATTATTTTAAAATGTTTCAAGTTATTTTTTTTTAAAAAGTGCACAAAAAATGTGAAAATATGTGAATATATATGAACCATTAAAAATTTATCATGTACAAACTAAACTTTGTTTTCATAAAAAAATAGTAACATTAATTAAAAGTCCTATTTATTTATGTACGTATATAATTTATTAGAAATTCAGCTATTGAACATTAATTCTTTAGTTATAGCATTATAAATTCTCTTAGTTATTACTAATTATTGCACACGTTATTCACACTATTTTACATTGTTAGGTATAATATTATGAAATCAATAGTTATTACATTAATTTTTTCTATCATTCATCTTTCCATATATTTAATTTTGACTAATATGTAATGACCCTCCAGGTCATTTTTAAATTAAAGCATTCATTCCCTCGTTTAGAGCGTTCCTGTAGCGACCCCAAGTCATTTATGACTTGCTGGCACTGACTGTTCGGTCGCCTGGTCGTTTGTTTGGGTTTTAGGCCCGTTTCCCTGTTTTGGAGATTTTATAACTTGAAAAGTTGACTTTGGTCAACCTTCTTGAAAGACGTGTTCAGATGAAAATTCTGACAGCTAGGTTAGCTTCGGAATATCGATTTTGGTCTAGAACGACCCTTTGTTCACTTCCCGAGGCTTTAGATGGCAGTTGTGGAATCTGGCTCAAAACGATACTGAGTGTGGGACCCACTTTTCATCGAAGCGATCTCAAAATGGAAATTCCGCCTTCACCGTTGAGTCCGAAATGTCATTTTCAATCAGATTCCATATATGGGTTATATTTTTCCGACTCCGAACGAGTCCGGAACATCGAAATTTAAGTTTGAAGGGTTGTAGAATTCTAACGCGGCGGTGACGTGGCAGCGGCTTAAATCTGGAAACTTAAATTTCGATGTTCCGGACTCGTTCGGAGTCGGAAAAATACAACCCATATATGGAATATGATTGAAAATGACATTTCGGACTCAACAGTGAAAGCGGAATTTCCATTTGGAGATCCCTTCGATGAAAAGTGGGTCCCAAACCCAGTATCGTTTTGAGCCAGATTCCACAACTGCCATCTAAAGCCTCGGGAAGTGAACAAAGGGTCGTTCTAGACCAAAATCGATATTCCGAAGCTAACCTAGCTGTCAGAATTTTCATCTGAACACTTCTTTCAAGAAGGTTGACCAAAGTCAACTTTTCAAGTTATAAAATCTCCAAAACAGGGAAACTGGCCTAAAACCCAAACAAACGACCAGGCGACCGAACAGTCAGTGCCAGCAAGTCATAAAT
>JAJOOI010016070.1:0-54328 GCA_029582585.1 Solanum bukasovii
TGATTTACTAGTCCTAAGAATGATTGTAATTTCTTTTTTGTGTCTAGTTGTTCATTTGAGTTAATTATTTTTTGTACTATATGTGTTTGCATTTTTATTCCGTTTTTATCTATTTGTATTCCTAGGAATTCTATTTGATTTTTCATTATTCATAGTTCATTTGAGCCAACTATGTGAATTTTATTCTAGCTCCTATGGTTAAAACAAATTACTCACCTACCACACTACCACTTATATGAATCCCTCAATTACCAGTTTCACACCGAACAATGGTATCAGAGCTATGGATAACGAGAAACTAAGGAAGAAACATACTGGTAGAAAGTTAAGAAAGCATGCATATTACCGTAACCAAAGCTAGCGCCCACTGTTGAGCCAATTGTATAATTGCATTTTTCAGTAACAACACATAATACATAACTTAATTCAGATAGAAACGGGTGGATGTTATTTATCTCTTCCCACGAGTACTTCCCGAGCCACCAAACCTCGGACCTGGAAACTTGGAGAACTGCAACCGCAAGTAGGCAGAATCATGGTCATGTTCATCAATTTTGTAACCTGGCAAAATTCAATAACAGAGACCATCACTTGTAAGATTATTCCAAAAGAAGATAGCAGCAGCTAGAGAGTAACAAGTCACAAATGGAAGTTGCAAAATAGATCAGATCATCTTGCAATGCACTCAAGGCAGTAGATGCACACGCTGGATCTACGAAATCCACAAAGCCAAGGATAAGAGGATCTCCGACATGCTACAAAATGAAGTTTTTTTTAATCAAAACATCACCTAGTAGATAAATACTATACTAATAGAAAAGGCATAAACATCAACTTATATGTTTTGAGTCCCTTCTAACAAGTCTGACTTCTTTGTAGCCCACAAAATGACAAAAAATATCTTTTAAGTGTAGTTAGGGAACAAGCAACAAATGTAATCAGAAATTAATAATAATTTGGTAAATGACATCTCAAAGGATACGAGCTACTTCTCTTCTTGAGCTGTCTGAAGGAAGTCCCTTTATGTAGAGGGTGTTAGAAGCACCATGAGGGAGAGGTAGTGTTTCACGAGGCCTTCGCCTTCCATTTTGTGCTAGCTCTGGCCCATGAGCTGATGGAAGGGGATCACGAACATGAAGGGAAGGTATACCACCACCACCTGCTCTAGCTAGCTCTGGCCCACGACAAAATGTAGGAGCAGTGTCAGTTTCAGTGATTACCAAACTCTGGAGATAAGAATCATATGCTGATTCGATTGCCTGTGTGTCTATTACTCGAGCTTCACCACGATCATCTTCTAATCCAATTGATTGTGTGTCCATTACTTGAGCTCCTTCATGATCATCATTCCTTTCTAAGTAATGATGCACTTCATGACCTGATGGCATCCCAGATTGTGGAATTTCTGGTACTGTAAAGAAAAATGATCAAACCACATATGCTTATCGAGACAGATAACAAAGTGAATGCAGAATATTACTCGCATAAAATATACTTTGTCCTCAAAAGAATATAGTTTTCTTTGCCAATAGGTAAGATCAAAATATCTTTCTTGCACATAAAAGCACATCAATCACAGTAATATTGAAGCAAGAATATAGGGCACTGGGAACATGTACAAAATAGAGGGTCAAAACTCAAGGACATGTCCTCACTAATTCTAAAAGTTAATCCTGGCTCAAATCGAGTTTTGTGTTTCCTTAAGAAACCTACACCAATAAAACCATGATTAATTTGTCCATAAAGCTTAAGTAATTGATTAACCTAACTTTTTAAGAGCCAAATCTTACCATTTTCAAGAATGCTCTACAACCCTCCAATCTCCTGATGTTTTTGTGTTTCAATAGATGCATAGAGAAACTACATAAAAGGAGATTAATTACCATGAGACATGATAAAAAAACCACTAGACTCTTTGATGTTTTCAATATTTCCATACCGCAGTAAGGTGATGTACCATAGATTTACGGTACTTGTAATGCTTTAAACTTGAAGTTTTGCATGTCTTTTGAGCATCTGTTAGTAGATTTGATGGTATTTTGTCTTTATTTTGTAGGAAAATAGGTTTTGGCAGCGGAGATCTAAGATACAGTGTTAGCAACTATTTTTGGGATTCAACAAGTCAACGTACGAGCCGTAGAAACTTCTACGAATCATAAGGAGAACTCGTTGAAAGGATCAACATATTTTGAAGACAAGTGTGGAGCAATGAGAGAAGAGCACAAGCCGTAGGACTTTCTACGAGTCGTAGGTCTAGGGCCGTAGAAGACATCAGGGAATTGAGTGTCAGTACTTGGACTACGAGTGAGAAGAATGGACCGTACAGTGGTCTACAGACCGTAGGTCCTGTCCTTAGAAAAGATTCTAAGTATGTGATTTGAAGATAGCTTCCATGGATGGACTCCAAGACCCTTAGGAGGACCTATAGTTTGTAGGTAGTGGGTCGTAGTAATTGCTGCCGAATCCATTTTTTCATTAGTTTCCCTAGTTTATTTTATTTAGAATTCAATGTTTATAAATACTTTTCTTATATTTATTTTTGAGGGTTCAGATTTTTGTGGTTGAGAATTAACTTGTGAATCACTTTTACATTTAATTCTTGAATTCTTTGGTTTATATTATAGCATTGATATTTGTCGTTACTTTGCAACTTCAATTCAAGATTTCAAAATTCAACTATTCTAAGTGTAAATTCATGTTCTATATTAAACAAATTAATATGAATTTTTATCACCAAAGCATGAGTAGCTAATTTCACAACTAGGGTTGTGGGAACCATGAAAATTAACAAATTAAAGTAGATCGAATAACTAGTAATTCTTGAATAGTGTTCACACATGTATTGTTTTTCTCTTCACTTTGCTTACTTTTTAACGAAGGCCTACGTTAGAACTCACCTTATTCCTACTTGTCGGATCAAGGGGTAATGAATGGAAAAAGAAAGTATACAACATATATTGGAGGCTACCAACCCTCATTTAATAGCTTGAACGGACCAAGGGATATGGTGTAACACCCCATATGCTAGAAAGACCAGAATGTAGAAAATCAGAAGTTGCAGGTGCTGCCAACGGGGACCACCCACTGACCGTAGGGTGACCTACGGACCGTAGGTGGGGCCTGTGGTTCGCCACCTGCAACTCCCTCCCCAGAACCCCAGAAAATCCAGCTAAGTCATGACCTACGCCAGGACCTACGAACCGTGGTCTAGGGCCGTGGGTCAGACCCCCAGTTTTCAGCCCCAGACGTCGAACGACGGTTGACCAGAATGGACTGTAGGTCCACCCACGGTCCGTCGGTGACCCCGACAACTTTTAAGTCAGGGGTCGTTTGGTCTTTTCCCTATGCATTGGGCACCTAAACTACGTTGTTTAACCCCTAAACTACGTATTTTTGGTCAGTTTAAGCCTAGTAACTTAATTAGAATCTACCCTAAGCGATTCATTCACCAAAATTTAGCAAACTCAGAGCAAGAGAGGAGAAAAGAGGCGACCCAAACCCTTCCAAGAATGCAACAAGTTCTCGTCAGTTTCAGCCCCGAAATTGAAAGATTTCTCTGTGGAATTCATCACCAGGTATGTGGGATTTCAGTAGTGGGTGCTTTCGCCCATTACGTCCCTAGAATTGAGTCAGATTCTTGATTCCCTTCATTATGTTTAGACTTAAGGTTTCTAGGACTTTAGGTTATTGCTGTGGTTTAGCTGTTAGATTAATCCAAATTAGAATATTACGTTTTCGTAACTATGTTTCTTAATTCTTGCATGAAATTCTGATTTGTAGTTGTGTAAATTCGTTTAGTTGGTGAATTACAATTGTTAGGTCAGTTCATACATAAAAACATGCATCAGTTTACAAATGTTTCATTATGAGTACTTAATGTTGCATTTCAGTTAGCATGTCAGAATCTTGAGCTATCCAGTTTACATTCAATTATATTGTATTGTATACATTATAGTTGGAAGTAGGGTTAATACCGAGTGGACTAGGGTTAGTCACCCTCATTGTCCCAGAACTACGTGCACCGATAGGTTTGTAAGTCCCCTATGTGGGCATCATATTTAGTGATCACGCCAGTCATGCCTTTATACCCTTGGCAAGGTATATTAGGTCCTCTCGATAGGGTGTATACATTGGACTCCACATTTAGTTCATGTGATTTTATGTCGGTTATTAGTAGCTCCCACAGTCAGATTCTAGTGTATTGACCAGGTCCCCACTTACATTTCAGTATTCAGTTTCAACATGTTATGTACTTGGTCATTGCATTCTGTTTAGTTCACTTCAGTATATTGCAGTATTTCCATCATGTTCAGATTATATCACTGCTCAGTATGCTTTATTCAGTTTTGTATATATTGTTCAGTTTTATCCTATCCTGTATGCTCAGAACCTTTCAAGTACTGACGCATACTTTGCGCTACATCTTCTCGTGATGTAGGTTCATGTCTTCAGCATTCAGATCATGCCTAGATCGTTTCCTGATCTCCAGTTCATCAATATCAATGGTGAGTCCTCATTCTTTGAGGACTATTGACATGTCTTTTATCAGTCATTCTTGTTTTTGTTTCAGTTTTTCTAGAGTTAGCTGGGGGCATGTCCCAACATCTCTAGTCAGAGGCTTATATTCAAACATAGTTAGATTCAACTTTAGATGTCATTTTGATATTTTAGTTGTTATTAAACTCATAGTTTCTTTATATTTAGACAGTATTGGGTATTTCCCATCATTTCAGTTATCTCATAATTTAGGTTCCGCATTAGTTTATCTATTCATAGATTTGTTCAGTCTGCTTATGATATGCTAGCTCAGGGTTAGCTTGGGGTCACTCGTGATCCTAGGCCCCGTGTTTACGTCAATAGGGTAGCCTCGGGGTGTGACAAACTTGGTATCAGAGCATTAGGTTTAAGAGTCCTAGGATGTCTGAAAAGCCACACTAAGTAGAGTCCTTTTCATGAGTGTGAAGTTCACTACATCTAATGAGTGGGAGGCCACAAAGTGTTATAGGAAAACTTCACTTTCTTGTTATTCTTATCGTGCGTGGGTGTGATCTACCTTCTAACTCGTCGTTATGCATTTCCGATTATGCCTCCTCGTAGAGCTTACACAGGGAATGCTAACGCCAGGAATGCTGACACAGCTCCTCCAGTCCCAGACCAGGAAGTTTCTAATGTAGAGTTTTGGAGTGCGATTCAACTTTTGGCTCAAAGTGTGACTAACCAGAACAATCAGCAGGTTCCAGTTCCTGCAAATGCTAGTGGTGGATCAGTGGCGGCTAGGGTTTGTAATTTTGTTAGGATGAATCCACCTGAGTTTCTAGGGTCGCAAGTTGGAGAAGATCCCCAGAACTTCATTGATGAGGTCAAGAAAATCTTTGGAGTGATGCAAGTGACTGGAAATGATAGGGTAGTGTTGGCATCCTACCAGCTCAAGGATGTAGCTCACATATGGTTCACGCAGTGGAAAGAAGATAGGGGTGAAAATGCAACTCTTGTGACTTGGGAATGTTTTATTGGAGCTTTTCTGGACAGGTTCTTTCCAAGAGAGTTGAGGGAGGCTAAGGATTAAGAATTCATGAATTTTAGGCAAGGTACAATGTCAGTCGAAGAATACAGAGTCAATTTCACTCAACTCTCCAGGTATGCTCCGCATATGGTCGTTGATTTGAGGGAACATATGTCTAAGTTTCTGTTTGGTGTGTCCGACTTAGTGAAGACAGAGTGCAGGAATGCTATGTTGTTAGATGATATGAATATCTCTAGGCTTATGATTCATGCTCAACAGGTCCTGAAATATTGGAAAGATTTTAGACTGCAAGAGAAAAAAAGCTATCTAACCCTCTAGGCTTATGAGTCATGCTCAACAGGTTAAGGGAGATAAACTTAGGGAAATGGCTAAGGACTACAAGAAGGCTAGGACAGGTAACTATGAGTACTCTCAGCAGAAATTGGGTTGTGGAAATTGTTCATAGTTTCAGAAGAAATCTTCATCTCTAGCACCTTCATCAGCTAGTGCTCCATCCTCTAGGTTTCGACAGGATCAGAAAGGTAGGGCATTAGGCTCTAAGTCCCATGGGAGTGCTTCAGGTACCAGAACCTACCCAACTTGTCGGAAGTGTGGTAAGAACCATCCGGGTGAGTGTCTTGCAGGAAAGGAAGGATGTTTTGGGTGTGGTCAGATTGGTCACAGGTTGAGGGATTTCCCTTCTTCTAAACAGGGTCAGTGAGGTAACAATAGTAGGGCTCTGTCTATAGCTCTAGTAGCACTAGCAGGTCATCCAACTCAGCAGGGTACTTCATTTGATATAGGTGGTGGTCAATGCTAGAACAGGTTGTATGCTCTCCAGGCTTGTCAGGACCAGGATGATTCTCCTAATGTGGTCGCTGGTATTATACGAGTCTTTTATTTAGATGTTTATGCTCTGTTAGATCTAGGAGCTACTCTTTCCTTTGTAACTCCCTATATAGCAGGGAATTTTGATGTCAGTCCAGAAACTCTTTCAGAACCCTTCTCAGTCTTTACTCCAGTAGGTGACCCAGTTATAGCTAGATGGGTATACATAAATTGACCTTTTACAGTGTCTCAGAAAGTCACCTCAGCAGATCTTGTATAGTTAGAAATGGTAGACTTTTATGTCATTCTAGGCATGGATTGGTTACATTCTTATTATGCCTCAGTCGATTGTAGAACTAGGATCGTTCGTTTTCAGTTTCCAGACGGTCGATCTTAGAATGGAAGGGTGGTAGCTCAGTGCCTATGGGTCGATTCATTTTTTACCTCAAGGCATAAAGATGATTTCCAAGGGGTATATCTATTATCTAGTTTAGGTTAACGATTCAATCTCCGAAGCCGCAACTCTTGAGTCAGTTCCTATAGTCAATGAGTTTCCAGAAGTGTTTCCAGAAGATCTTTTCGGAGTTCCTCCCAAAAGGGTGATTGACTTTGGAATTGATCTTCTTCCAGATACCCAGCCTATTTCTATTCCTCCTTACAGAATGGCTCCAGCTAAGCTTAAGGAATTCAAATAGCAGTTGAAAGACCTTCTAGATAAGGGCTTCATCAGGCCCAATTTTTCCCCATGGGGTGCACCAGTGTTGTTCGTGAAAAAGAACGATAGTTCTCTTAGGATGTGCATTGACTATCGGCAGTTAGACAAAGTAAAAATCAACAATAAGTACCCCATCCCCAGGATTGATGACTTGTTTGACCAACTTCAGGGTGCTAGTCATTTTTTGAAAATAGACCTCAGATTCGGTTATCATTAGCTCAGAGTCAGAGATAGTGACATCCCAAAAATTACTTTAGAACTCGGTATGGTCATTATGAATTTGTAGTTATGTCATTTGGACTAACCAATGCTCCTACAGCTTTCATGGATTTGATGAACAGAGTGTTCAAGCTGTATTTGGACTTGTTTGTTATCGTCTTTATTGATGATATCCTCATTTACTCTAGGATTGAGGAGGAACATGCGACTCATTTGAGGGTTGTTTTGCGAACTCTCAAAGATCGCCAGTTATTCGCTAAGTTTAGCAAATATGAATTCTGGTTGCAATCTGTTGCTTTCCTTGGACATATAGTGTCTAGTGAAGGGATCCGAGTGGATTCTTAGAAAATAGAAGCAGTGAAACAATGGCCCAGACCTACCTATCCTACATATATCATAAGCTTTTTGGGTTTAGCCAGTTATTATAGAAGGTTCGTGGAAGAATTTTCATCCATAGCTTCTCTATTGACTAAGTTGACTCAGAAAAGGGTAAGTTTCAGTGGGCAGACGAATATGAGAAAAGCTTTGCAGAACTGAAGACCAAGTTGACTACAACTTCTATTTTGACAGTACGAGAGGGTTCAGACGGTTATGTGATTTATTGTGATGTATCCAGAGTCGGCCTAGGTTGCATGTTGATGCAGCGAGGTAAGGTTATAGCTTATGCTTCTAGACAACTTAACGTGCATGAGAAGAACTATCCGACTCACGACCTCGAGCTTGCAGCCGTAGTATTTGCCCTAAAGATTTGGAGATATTAATTGTATGGTGTTCACGTAGATATGTTCACACACCATAAAAGCATTCAATATGCTTTGACCTAGAAAGAGTTGAATCTTCACCAGAAGAGATGGCTTGAATTCCTCAAGGACTATGATATGAATGTGCTTTACCATCCTGTTAAGGCTAACGTAGTAGCTGACGCTCTTAGTAGACTATCCATGGGTAGTGTAACACATGTTGAGGAAGAAAGAAAAGAACTAGTAAAAGATGTTCATCGGCTTGCTCGCTTGGGAGTTTGGCTTATGAGCATATCAGATGATGGTGTGACAGTTCAGAATGGGTCAGAATCTTCATTGGTAGCGGAGGTTAAGGAAAAACAAGGCAGTGATCCTATATTACTTCAATTGAAGGGTGCAGTCCATCAACAGAAAGTTGAGGTTTTCTCCCAAGGGAGAGATGGTGTGCTTTGCTACCAGGATCGTTTATGTGTTCCTAAGGTGGGTGAGTTGAGACAAAAGATCCTTACTCAAGCCCATAACTCCAGGTATTCTATTCATCTTGGCGCCACTAAGATGTACTGTGATCTGCGGGAAGTCTTTTGGTGGAATGGCATGAAAAGGGATATAGCAAATTTTGTGGCTGAGTGCCCTAATTGTCAGCAAGTGAAGGTAGAACATCAGAAACCAGGAGGTATGACACAAGAGATCAACATTCCTACATGGAAGTGGGAAGTGATCAACATAGACTTGATTACAGGTTTACCTCGTACTCACGGACAACATAATTCCATTTGGGTAATAGTAGACAGTGTTACCAAGTCCGCTCACTTTTTGGTTGTTAAAACTACAGATTCGGCGGAGGACTATGCCAAGCTTTAATTAATGAGATAGTCGGGTTGCATGGGGTTCCTTTGTCCATTATTTCATATAGAGGTCATCAGTTTACCTCTCATTTCTGGAAGTCATTTCAGAAAGGTCTTGGTACCTAGGTAAATCTCAGTGCAACATTTCATCCGCAGACGGATGGTTAGGCAGAGCCTACCATTCAGACCTTAAAGGACATGTTGAGAGCTTGTGTGATCGACTTCAAGGGTAGTTGGGATGATCACATTCCTCTTATAGAGTTCGCCTACAATAATTGCTACCGTTCTAGTATTCAGATGGCCCCTTGTGAAACATTGTATGGGCGTAGATGTAGATATCCAATTGGTGGGTTTGAAGTAGGTGAAGCAGCCTTGGTAGGGCCAGATTCGGTTCATGATTTTATGGAAAATGTTCAGCTCATCAAAGATAGACTTATGATAGCTCAGAGTCGTCAGAAATCCCATGCAGATGTAATGAGAAGGGACTTGGAGTTCCAAATTGATGATTGGGTTTTCCTAAAAGTGTCACCTATGAAGGGGCTGATGAGATTTGGAAAGAAAATGAAGCTCAGTCCTAGATATGTAGGCCATTACAAGATCTTGAAAAGGGTTGATAAAGTGGCTTATGAGTTATAGTTGCCAGCAGAACTAGCAACAGTCCATCAAGTCTTTCATATTTCCTTATTAAAGAAATGAGTTGGTGATCCAGCGTCTATAGTCCCATTAGAAAGTGTGGTTGTGAAGGATAATCTCACTTATGAGGATCTGCCAGTTGAAATCCTTGATTGTCAGGTTTGAAGGTTGAGAAACAAAGAAGTCGCTTCAGTTAAGGTTTTGTGGAGGAGTCAGTCCGTAGAAGGAGCTACTTGGGAAGTAGAAGCAACCATGAAGGCCAAGTATCCTCATCTCTTTCCTTTCGATTCCATTCCGGCTTGAGGTAATAGTTCCTCTCCAGTCTCTCAGTTTACTCTCGCATGAATCCAGCCTTAGTGTCTTGTTCTTATAGTTAGCCTTGCATTTTCAGCGTTTTTGCATGTTCTTGGATCTTAGTTCAGTCAGATTTCAGTTTCCAGTATGTAGTGGTAGGGATTACAACTCTTTTCCTCCATATTCAGTTACTTTAGTCTTTATTTGAGGACGAATGTTCCCAAGAAAGAGATAATGTAACACCCCGTATGCTAGAAAGACCAGAATACAGAAAATCAGAAGTTACATGGCTGCTAACGGGGACCACCCACAGATCGTAGGGTGACCCATGGACCATAGGTGGGGACCGTGGTTCGCCACCTGTAACTCCCTCTGTAGAACCCTCAAGAAATCCAGCTAAGTCATGACCTACGGACCGTAGGTGGGACCATGGTCCGTGGTCTAAGGCCGTGGGTCAGATCCCCAATTTTCAGCCCCAGACGTCGAACAAAAGTTGACTAGGACGGACCGTGGGTCCCATCAGTGACCCCCAATAGCTTTTAAGTTAGGGGTCGTTTGGTCTTTTCCCTATGCATTGGGCACCTAAACTACGTCGTTTAACCCCTAAACTATGTAGTTTTGGTCAGTTTAAGACTAGTAACTTAATTAGAATCTACCATAAGTGATTCATTCACAAAAATTTAGCAAACTCAGAGAAAATGAGGAGAAAAAAGGTGACCCAATCCCTCTAAGAACGCTGCAAGTTCTTGTCAGTTTCATCCCCGAAATCAAAAGATTTCTCCGTGGAATTCGTCACCAGGTATGTGGGATTTCACTAGTGTGTTCCTTTCACCCATTAGGTCGCTAGAATTCAGTCAGATTCTTGATTCCATTCATTATGTTTAGACTTAGGGTTTCTAGAACTTTAAGTTATTGTTGTGATTTAGCTGTTAGATTTATCCAAATCAGAATATTACATTTTCGTAACCATGTTGCTTAATTCTTGCATGAAATTCAGATCCCTAGTTGTGTAAATTCGTTTAGTTGGTGAATTACACTTACTAGGTCAGTTCATACAAAAATACATGCATCAGCTTACAAATGTTTCATTATGAGTACTTAATATTGCATTTCAGTTAGCATGTCAGAATCTTGAGTTATCCAATTTACATTCAGTTATATTGTATTGTATACATTCTAGTTAGGAGTAGGCTTAATACCGAGTATCACCCTCATAGTCCCAGAACTAAGTGCCCCCGTAGGTTTGTATGTCGCCTCTGTGGGTATCATATTTAGTGATCACGCTAGTCATGCCTTTATACCCTTGGCAAGGTATATTGGGTCCTCTCGATGAGGCGTATACGTCAGACTCCACATTTAGGTCATGTGGTTTTATGTCAGTTATTAGTAGCTCCCACAGTCAGATTCTAGTATATTTGACCAGGTCCCCATTTACATTTCAGTATTCAGTTTCAGCATGTTATGTACTTGGTCATTGCATTTAGTTCAGTTCACTTCAGTATATTGCAGTATTTCCATCATGTTCAGATTATATCACTCCTTAGTATGCTTCATTCAGTTATGTATATATTGTTCAACTTTATCCTATTCTGCATGCTCAATACCTTTCAAGTACTGACGCATACTCTGCGCTACATCTTCTCGTGATGTAGGGTCAGGTCTTCAACATTGAGATCACGCATAGATCGTTTCCCAATCTCCAGTTCAGCAGTATCAGTGGTGAGTCCTTAATCTTCGAGGATGATTGACGTTTTAGTTTCAGTTTTGCTAGAGTTAGCTGGAGGCATGTCCCAGCATCTCTAGTCTGTTAGAGGCTTATATTTAGACATAGTTAGGTTCAACTTTAGATGTGAGTTTGATCTTTCAGTTGTTATTAAACGCATAGTTTCTTTTTATTCAGACAATATTAGGTATTTCCCATCATTTCCGTTATCTCATGATTTAGCTTCCGCATTAGATTATTTATTCATATATTTGTTCAGTCTGCTTATGATATGCCAACTCAGGGTTAACTTGGGGTCACTCGTGATCCTAGGTCCCGTGTTTACGTCAATGGGGTAGCCTCTAGGTGTGACAAACTTAGTATCAGAGCATTAGGTTTAAGAGTCCTAGGATGTCTGAAAAACCCAACTAAGTAGAGTCCTTTTCATGGGTGTGAAGTGCACCACATCTAATGAGAGGGAGGCAATGCAGTGTTATAGTCAAACTTCACTTTCTTGTTATTCTTATCGTGCGTGGGTGTGATCTACCTTCTAACTTGTCGTTATGCGTTTCAGATCATGCCTCCACATAGAGCTTTCATAAGGAATGCTATCGCTGCTCCTCTAGTCCCAGACTAGGAAGTTTCGAATGTAGAGTTTCGGAATGCGATTCAGCTTTTGGCTCAAAGTGTGACTAACCAGAACAATCAGCAGGGTCAAGTTCCTGCAAATGCTCGTGGTGGACTAATGGTGGCTAGGGTCCATGATTTTTTTACGATGAATCCACCTGAGTTTCTAGGGTCTCAAGTTGGAAAAGAACCTCAGAACTTCATTGATGAGGTCAAGAAAATCTTTAGAGTGATCTAAGTGACTGGAAGTGATAGGGTAAAGTTGACATCGTACCAACTAAAGGATGTAGCTCACATATGGTTCACGCAGTAGAAAGAAAATAGGGGTGAGGATGCAACTCTTGTGACTTGGGAATGTTTTACTGGAGCTTTTCTCGACAGGTTCTTTCTAAGAGAGTTGAGGGAGGCTAAGGATCAAGAATTCATGAATTTGAGGTAAGGTACAATGTCAGTCCAAGAATACGGACTCAAGTTCACCCAACTCTCTAAGTATGCTCCACATATGACCGCTGATTCGAGGGCATAAATGTCTAAGTTTCTGTTTGGTGTGTCTGACTTAGTGAAGACAGAGTGCAGGAATTCTATGTTGTTAGATGATATGAATACCTCTAGGCCTATGACTTATGCTCAACAGGTTGATGGAGATAAGCTTAGGGATATGTCTAAGTACAACAAAAAGGCTAGGACATGTAACTATGAGTACTCTCAGCATAAATCGGGTGGTGGAAATCACTCACAGTTTTAACATAAATCTTCATCTCCAGCACCTTCATCATCTAGTGCTCCATCTTCCAGGTTTCGATAAATACGCGGAGTCAAGGCAGTCCTCTAATTTTGTTCAATCCTGAAATTCAAAGCGCTCTTTGGATTATGGCTAACACCGATGGTCATTTAAATTTAGCAGAGATAAAGAACGAGTCGAAATGGAAGAAGAGATTGAGCATCAAAATCTTCGCACGAAGAAGAGGTACTAGGAAATAACCAAAACAACCACTCGATAGTGAGAAATCAACCTCCACCCAGACAGATATCACAAAGTGGTGTACAAAACTGCGACTGGGTTGATCATAATTCTATTAAAACGTCGGGTGCCATCGTGTTACCTCCACTGTCAGTTGAATAAAGTTTGTTGTTACTAGCAGCATAATGCAAATGCTTACAACTAGATGATTGTTCACTGGTCTGCCATCTGAAGATCCATATGATCATCTTAGCAAAGTTGTCAGTGTTTGTCAGAACAGTATGAGTAGGCCAGACTTGGATATGGATGTCATCAGATTACGTGTGTTGCCATTACCACCAATTGGGGATGCAACTCTATACCTATCTGAAATTCCATACAACCTAATCATAACTTGGACTGAGATGCACTAGGCATTCATAGATAAGTATTTCCCATTATCAAAGACGTTGAAACTGAAGGATAAAATCAACAACTTTGAGCAGACACTTGGAGAGCCGATAAATGCCGCATGAGAATGATTTACAAGATACTGGAGAAGTGTACCCAACTACAAAATAAATGATGAGTCACTTATGGGGATATTTTATAAAACATTGGATGACAACGAAAAAGCAGTGGTGGACACTGTCACAGGAGAATCATTCATGAGAAACTTATTTAACCAAGTTGTGGAGAAACTTGAAAAGGTTGCCAAAACAAATAAATCATGGTCTACTTGAGGTACTGAAACTTCAAGCAGTACTTTTGCGGTAAAGGCTAACAAAAACTCAAACCAAACAACTGAGGGTATGTGTCAAGATGTGGCATAATTAAGAACAGAGGTTGGCTTGGTGTTGAAACATTCATGGCATGGTGCAGAAACAGTCAATGCATTCAACTGCCAAAATAGAACACCACCACATGATGATTATAGATATGAATAAAATGCTTACTATGTAAATGATCGGGTTTTCAGACGAACGTCCAAGCTTCCAATCAAGATTCTTGGTGCAAAGGTCAAGGGAATTAAGGTTGGAACTACAATTGAGCAAACAATTATAATCGAAATGGCTAATACATTCGCAACAACAACTACAACCGGAATGGTAACTACAATTGAGATAACAACTACAATCAAAATGGGTACAATAGCCAAAATCAGGGTCAAGATATAGAAGGTGATTGGGCAATGAAAGATAATAAAAGAACTGACAGGAGTAGTGCATATGTTCCACCAGGGAATAGAGATGGAGGATCAGGGTTTGTAAGGTCTGAAGACATCATAGCTACAATGATACAAAGGTTCGACTCATATGATAATAACTTTAAGGAATTATACAATGATATATCGGAAGTGAGTCAGAAAGTAGAATCACATGTTATATCCATCAAGCAAATCAAGTAGGAGTTGGGTCAGATTTCCTCATTCTTAAATCCACGATAGAAAGGTACACTTCCGAGCAATACAATCCAAAATCTAAAAAATGATGGGCATTGCGAGACTCACTACACGAGGTTACAAACATACCATAAATCCTCATATGCCAAGAGAGGTGGAAAGTCCAGAGGAAACCAAAGATACTGAAGTTGAACACGTGGGTGAACCAAAGGATCAAATCTAGGAAGAATAGAAAGCCACTCAAAAGATTATTCACATTCCTAGACCTCCTCCCTCTTTTCTTTAAATATTAGTCAAGAAAATAGATGAAGGTAAATATCTCAAGTTCATCTCGATGCTAAAGCAATTCTCACTGAACGTCCCTGTATTGAAGCTCTAGAACAAATGTTGGGCTATGCAAAGTTCATAAAGGATCTAGTGACTAAGAAGAGGGCTGCTAGTTTTGAAGGGAATGATAAGTTGCAACACTATAGTGTCATCCAAATCGTTAGTGCAAATGAAGGAGGATATTGGAGCTTTCACAATTCCGTGTACAATTGGTGCATTACCTTTTGCTAAAGTTCTATGTGATTTAGATGCTAGCATAAACTTGATGCCTTTATCAGTGTTCAGAAAGTTGGGTTTAGGAGCCCCAAAACTGAGTGCAATGCGGTTACTTATGATGGATCACACCGTAAGGAGTACCATTCCTTGCAACCGTGCATACTCTAGTTGATATAAAGAAAGGACAAATGAAATGCAGGTTGAATAATGAATAGGTAACTTTCAACATCTGTCTGGCGATGAAGCATCAAAGTGATCTCAACGTGGTGTTCATCATAAATTTGAATATTGAAGTGTAACCTAAAGTGCCAATTGAAGAAAGACTAGGTGTTGAGAAGCTAGTGGTAGTGATTATGAATTTTGATAGAGAACACATTCAGGAGTATGACCAGATGGCAAATGCACTTGATGGATTTGAGAAGTTTAGTTATGCACCAAAGAAACTAGATTTGGATTTGAAGAATAGTGAGACCCCTCCTATAAAACCATCCATTGATGAACCTCCGAAGTTAGAACTCAAAGCTCTCCCATCTCACTTAAGGTATGTGTTTCTAGGCTAAAACAATACTTTGTTAGTCATCATTGCTGTAGATTTAACCGAAGGGCAAGTAGAGGCTTTACCATCTGTGTTTAGACGCTCTAAGAGGGCGATTAGATGGACTATTGCTGACATCATATTCATTTCACTGGGGATATGTTCTCATAAAATTCAACCATGCATTATTGTAAACCAAGAATTAAGCAGCAAAAGAGACTAAATCCACCTATTCAAGAATTCATCAAATAGTTAGATGCTGGAGTGGTTTTTTCGAATCTTGACAGTAATGAGTAAACCCTTTTTAATATGTTTTAAGAAGGAGAAATCATTGTGATTCAAAATGTAAAAAATGATCTCATTCCTATGAGGACAGTCACTGGTTGGAGAGTATACATGGACTAACGCAAGTTGAATGCATGGAAAGAGAAAGATAACTTCCCAATGCTGTTCATGGATCAAATGTTAGATCATCTTGTTGGTAAATGATGATACTACTTTTTGGACGGGTATTCAAGCTACAATCATATTTCTATAGCCCATGAAGACCAAGAGAGGACCATTTTCACTTGTATATATGGGACGTTTTCTTTCAAGAAGATGTCATCGGGTTGTGTAATATGTCGGTGACTTTTCAACATTGCATGATGTCCATTTGCTCAGACATGATGAAAGACACAATTGAAGTTTTTATGGATGATATTTATGTTGTAGGAGGCTCGTTTGATGATTGCTTTGCTCATCTGGGTGATGTACTAAAAAGATTTAAAGAGTGTAATCTTGTGCTAAACTGGGAGAAATTCCACTTCATAGTGAAAGAAAACATATTTGTTGACCGTCAGATCTCAAACAAAGGCATTTAATTTGATCAAGCTAAAATTGAGGTGATTGAAAAATTTCCCCCACCTATATCTGTGAAGGGTGTTGGAAGTTTTCTGGGACATATTGGCTTTTATTGCAGATATATCAAAAGAATTCTCTAACATCGCTCACCCATTATGCAAGTTGGTTGTGAAGGAGATGAAGTTTGTTTTCAATAAGGTGTGTCTGAAAGCGTTTGAGGGATTGAAAAAGAAGTTGATTTATGTACCTATCATTATTTCATCGGATTGGGTACAACTGTTCGAAGTCATGTACAATGCGAGTGGAGTGGCGTTTGGCATAGTGTTAGGACAAAGACGTGAGAAGATTCTTCATCCCATATATTATGCAAGCAAAGCTCTAAATTTAGCTCAAAGAAACTACACAGTGACTGGACAAGAATTGCTTGTTGTAGTTTTCGCATTTGAGAAGTTTAGATCCTTTTATTGGGAAAAGTCATTGTGTACATATCCATACAACATTGTGGTGTCTTATGGCAAATAAGTATGTTAAGGAACGATTGATTTGTTTGGTATCATTGTTGCCAGAATTTGATTTTGAGGCTAGAGACATAAATGAGACCGATAATCAAGTTGTTGATAAATTGTCCAGATTAGAACAAGAAGCGATGTTGAAGTTAGAAAATGGGGTTGAAATAGATAATATTTTTCTAGATAAGCAAGTGTTGGTTGTTTCAGTTGTCACATATTTTTTCAATTACTTGGTAAGTGATGTGGTGCCTTTAGGTTTATCTTTTCACCAATGCAGAAAGTTTATATCTGATGTGAAGATGTGTTTTTAGAAAAAGCCTTACTTGTTTTGTTTGTGCTGATGGGATTATTCATCGTTGTATAACTGAGGTTGAGATGATGAATATATTAGAGGCATGTTATTCATCTTCCGTTGAAGGTCATCATAGTGGTATTCAAACAACTTACAAGATTTTCCAATTTGGGTACTACTGGCAGACTATTCATCAAAATGCTTATGATTTTGCCAGTTTGTGTGATCGTTGTCAAAGAAAAAAAGGTATTTTAAGGAAGCATAAACTAGTTACTTTTACGACTCTAACCCTCATATTAAGCTCTAGTTTAGCCTACTAGTTTTTGGAGTTTTACAAGAGACTAACTCAAGCATACATAAGCATCAAACTGAAAGAAACGTTTAAAACCAGTTTACTGAATCTCAAAACTTTGTTGAATATACTGAGTATGAAACATAATTTTAAATAAAATATTAGAAAATTGAAAGTCTCTTCAAAACTGTCTATTTATGAAGCCTCTACTATACAAAGATGAGTGTCAGGACAAGACACACGACTCCTCAAGGGAACTACTACTAAAAACTCATAAAAATGGAGTCCTCCAGAAAGAAGGAGGTCTAACTCAAAAGCGGATGAAGTGATCTCAACAGACTCTTGCTGAGGATCCTAAGAACCTGTATCTGCATCATTAAAAGATGCAGGTCGAATGACATCAGTACATTGAATGTACGAGTATGTAATATAGTTGAATAACAAATAACTGAAAGAAAAGACTTTAATAGATAACAATGTACTCAAGCTTAATGTAAAGAAATAAATGAGTTAAATCATTTAAAGCTTTACAAAATACTTTCTCATCTGTGAACTGAACATAATAAGTGATATATAAAAATACACTTTTAACTCTATTGGGAGATTATTTAACCGATAACCATCACTATGAGTTACATGATGATACAACGTCTCACCCACACTGCCAGAACTGTCCTATACCTTGTTGGGGTATAGAACACCTCAACTAAGTGGATCCACTAAGCTATGATCGAAAGCAATAAGGAATCATCTAAAAAGTATGATCCTTTACCCATGTTGGCATATATAATTTATGAGGATTTTGAGTTGTATGAACTCATCCCCATATCGGTGCTCAATACTACTCCCAATAATATATACCTCATGCTCATAGGGATCATTGATGAGTCCACGATTTGGACTCATTTAGGGCTTTATTTGGATATATTTAGTGTCCTTAAATGCTTATGTTGTTCCAATAACTGATGAAAAATCCTTTATTTCCAGGTATTTGGATTGAGGAACAAAGCATGGACACTAACGAGCAAAAAGGAACAAGGTAGCTGAAAGAACGAACAAAAGAAGGCATGTTGATCGCCTTATCCATTGGGCGAGTCGCCAAATGGCTATTATCTCGCTTAAAGTTCCAGTGTGCCAAGCCTTGAAGGAGAAAACCAAGTCGGCAAGTCTCCGAATGTTTCCGCGATGCAGTGTTAGATAGCCCAAAGTTACAGAACTTAAAGATGTTGAAGGCCAAAGCAAAAATGCGATGGAGCTGACCAAATGGCGGATCGCCGAGTTGATCGGCAATCCCGACTTACTACGCCGAATAGCCCTTTGCAACATATTTTTGGCGACTATAAATACATTTTCAAACATTATATTTAGTATCAAATTTTATTTTGAACATTCATTAGAGTAATTTTTGAGTTTGAACTGAGAGTATTGAGACAATATTTTTCTTAGCTTTGAAGAATTGAAGTTTTCCCTTTTTGAGAAATTGGAAGTGGGTCTTTGAGATTCTTCAACTTGGACCTTTGTAAAGACGAAATTAATCTTACCCAGTTGATGGAAACACAATTTGGTAACGATTTCTATCTTTTTATGATGTCTAGCTAAAACCTCAATTCTTGGGGTGTGATTATGTGATTATGGGTTGATTTAGCTTATGGGTATTGTTAATTGATAGTTTAAATGATGTTTAAAAGTGATTTCAATCAGTAATTGTGGTTTAATTTAAAGGGTTGTAGTTGCAAATGCAACTCTACCTTCGTGTTTTTGGCTTACTCGAGAAAGAGGTTTTAAAATCAAGATTGCTGAATTGATGGTCTGTGGGTATTGAGTTGTCGTGGGTTCAGCTCAAGAGAGTGAGTTCTCAAGCCTTTTCCACATATTCAGCTCGAGAGAGTGAATGGACTGACGCGTAGACTTTTCTTAATTGCTGCTTGTTGGTGTTCGAGAGAAACCAACTTGATTCGGGGTAAATTGTTCGAGAGAAAGTTTATCCCCACTAAAGTTTAGCTTATTCACTGATTTACAACTATTTACTATTAGTTGCAATTACCCATTTGTGTACCTTAGGCTATAATCCAATCACATCCCAATAACCCGTCTCATTACTTGTTAAGTGGTGTTATTTGCTGCTATTGTAGTTGATAATTACAATCAAAACCCCTTTGTTATTTGACACTTGTGTCGCCATTTAATTTGAATTATGCTTTTATTCTTAAATATCTATTCCTATGATTGACTTGAACAGATTCGTAGTTTGCTCTTGATTCTTATCACGTACCACTCTCTGTGGGATTCGACCCCAACTCATTTAGTTGGGTGTATTACTGACTAACGATCGTTGACACTTATTATTGGATGAACCTGATACGTGAAATGAAAATGGTGCCGCTTTCGTGGAGTGGTGTTGGTTGAGATTCTTTAGTTAAGTTGAATTTCGTTCTTGTTAGTTATAGTTGAATCTACTTATTTTCAGTTTTTGTTTTGGTGTTGCTATTGAGCAGAGAAATTGAGCTTATATGGTGGCAAGAGGGGCCAAATGGTTTAACCTCGCGTGAGATTGATGAGTCTCTGGGATGACATCCTAACCTTTAAGCAATTGAAGGGTGAGACCATTTATGAGTTGTGGCAAAAATTTAAGGACCAACACTTGGCCACATTGTTGGGTCAGCTGGATATCTTGGCCAAAAAGGTCAAGGAGCTGGAAGTAGTGTCCAAAAGGAAGGACAAGTACATCCCATCTCACGAGCGTCGAAAAATGAAGAAGCAAGAGGGTGGGAAAATTGAAGAGGTCCTCTCACTCATTTTACACAAAGTCGAAGAGCATGACAGAGTGTTGGAGAAGATACGAGAGTATGTCTTGATGCTAAATCAGATGACAACTTGTCATTCCATGTTCATTTAGCTACTAGAGTCCCAAATGGACCAAGTGTTGTCTTGTCTCTGCCTAGAGCCAGAAGAGGGGTTACCTTATGAAAATGAGGCAAACCCCACTAATGGAACCTAAGTGAGGACTTGAGTCGTGCCACGACGTTAACTAAGACGCTTCTTGGGAGGCAACCCAAGTGTTTATTGCTTTCTTTTTGAGTTTGAAATAATGGTGTGTTGATTGTGCAGGTCAAAGTAAGTGTGGAAGGTGTTTGAAAAGTGCAGGGTGGTGAGCTAAAAGTCTAGTCAGCGAGTCACCGAAGAGGTCGGCGAGCCCGACTTGGACCGCCGTTGGACTCAAGACATTTTAAAATTGGAGTCTGTAAAACTCGGTGAGCCAAGGAGCATATTGGTAAATCGCCGACCAGGTTGGCAATCACGACTTAGTCCGCCGTTTGGATCCTCACATTAACTGGAGGTCCTGTAAAACTCAGCGACGTAAGTACCCACTCGGCATCTCGCTGAGTGGGTCAATGAGCAAGACTAATGTCGCTGAATGGGCGAGAACTGGATGGTTTTTAAAGGCCAAAGGTTTAAACTGTTAAACTCTTTCACATTCCCTCACTTTTGAACTTCCCAAACTCACACCCGCACAATATTTTCCATATGTTTGCATCTTTATCACATTTTAGTTGTCGTATTTGTTTTCAGAGTTGGATTACTTTGCCGCCTAGCGTTTCAAAGTATTTACTCAGCATCTGAGGTTGGTTTTTTGAACCCTAAGTTTTTATATTTCGCGAGTTGTACTCTTTTGCAATTGAATTTGTCTTAGTGATGTGTGCTGAGCCTCTCTAGCCATATTTGCGTATGTGTGTTCCTTTGTTAATTTGAATATCGTGCCTATAATGCCTATACTATTGATTTCCCAAGATTTTGAGCCTTAAAATTGATTAAAATTGTAGGGTTGTGCTTGCATGTTGTTGGGTCTAGTCGGGTGAAGTCTAAGTAACCTACATTTGTGCTAAATGACGTATTTTTTCCAATGATAGAGCAGTTGACATCATTCTTAAGGGCAAAAGTCATCAAATGGACAAATTTGGCCAAACTGAGAGAAGTCTGAGTATCCTGGGGGAATGGTATAATGGGTCTTAGTTTAATTGTAATAGTGCATGCTTTGATTTTTTTTTTCGGGGGCTGCGGGGTTGAATTCGGGAAGTTGGGTTGAAAGAAGGCAAGTTGGGTCATTTGGCGAGCTGGTTCACCGAATTTCCCTAATTACCTTTAATTTCATGCTTTATCTTGAAAAAGGTTATGTAACTTTCGGTGAGAAGCCTGAGTTCACCGAGTGCACTCAGCGACTCGCCAAAAGTCTTTCTTGATCGCCTTTTGTCTGCGCCCCTAATCCTTAATTGCACTGTAGCTTTCGGTGGGCCGATCTTTTCTCACCGAATGCTATCGGTGATTTGCCGAAAGGTCCTTCCCAACGCCAACATGCAATTTGTCTGAGAACTTTCCTTTCGGTGATCCCGATCTGGCTCGCCAAAGAGATTCGGTGACTCACCGACCAGTTCGGCGAGTTTGTCTGCTACTACTTTTCTGTGCTTTTGCTTGAAACATTTTAAACTCGTTTTGATGTATTTGTAGACATGGCTAGACCAAAGGTAACTGGTAGGGACATGCCGCCCTGCAAGAGGTCCAAAGGGATAAAAATCAATGAGGATGCAACTGCATCCAGGGTCTAGGCCACCAAACTTCCCACGACTGGTGGGAAAGGAAAGGGCAAAGGGAAGACTCATGCGTCATCGGAGGCCAGTTCCAACAGTGACGGTATCTACGCTGCTCACCTCACCACTTCTGAGAGTGAGGGTGAGAACCAGGAATATCAGGTTGCCACTTCTGAGCCTGAAGAGGATGAGTCACTAGCAGTACAGAGGGAAGAGCTGTATTCCAAAAAACTTAATGATCCGTTTAGGATCAGGACCATTCAGGCTACTTCTCCTCCGCTCCAGCACAGACCGTGGTCCTAGCACCACTAGTACAGGGTCCTCCTCCCAAGTCTATGAATAGACTGAATACCGAGGGGCTGAGGACCATTATCGAAGAGAAGCATTTGTCCACTGATGGAGTTATTGACAGGTACCCGAAGATAATGAGTTGCCTAAAGTCACACAACTTCCAACTCTTTACCAAGCCCCGTGGCTCGTACATTCCAAATTGTGTTCGAGAGTTCTACACTGCCTATGGAGCACTGGTACCATAAGGGAAGAAGTCGACGGCCAAATTTAAGCCGGTTGACTATGTGGTCGTCAGAGATAAAAGGTTAGTGTGATTATGCCGCCATTAATGCAGTCCTAGAGTGTACAACGAGGCGTGAGGATGACTGTTAGCACAAGATCAGTACAAAGATGCTGGAAAACATGAAGAACTAGTTCGCACCGTTGATATCAAATGGTTCTCCCAGGTGGCTAGCGGTTGGACTAGCTACCGAAAAGAAGGACATTAATGTGGCAGCGAGATATTGGTTTGACTTCATCAGCAGTACGATCATGCCCTCCCAAAATGAGTCTATTTTCCGCCACGCCAAAGCGGCCTGCCTAGGCTGCATCATTGCGGGGACAAGGCTGAATTTGGGAATGCTCATTGCCCAAGAGATACTGATGAGGGCCAAGCAGAGACAAACTTCTCTTCCATTCTCGGTATTGATTACCGAGCTGTGCAGACGAGCTCGGGTACCTATAGATGAGAAGAAAGATGTGGAAGTGATTCCCACATCTTCTACTGATATTCGGAGAATCGAGGCGGAGTATTTAAAAGATGAGGCGGAGAAAAAGAAGGCATCCCCGGTGGACTCTTCCCTGGTTGTGGACACAAACACATTACCTGCAGTGGCACCTTTGCCTACTCTGGCCCCTAGGCCTTCAGGTACATCCAGTGTTGTTCCTTCTAATACCCCTAGTTCCTCTGCTGCTACATTGCCTCCCAGATCTGCTGCTGCTGTTGTTTCTCGGCCCCCTCTCACTCAGGCTGCATTACTACAGCTGGGGCAGCTAGCCCATTCTGTCGATCGTCGTGCTGCCAGAATTGAGGCCTCCATTCCGGGCATGATTCAGATAGCCCTTGCTGATGCTATGACACCCTTGAGTGCTACCATTGATGCCCTTGCAGCTAGGTTAGCAGTGTGTGAGTGTCACGACCCAGGGGTACCCCCTAGACGTAACACGACGTACTTGACCCTGAAGGGGTCGCATACAAGCCCTTAGCATATCATAAACATAAAATTCATAGAATAATGCAGAATTAAAAAAATTTCTTTACAATCGAAGTCATTCATAAAAGAGAATGGAAGACTAGACCTTTGTCTCATTTAGCCATCTAGATACAATCAAAGTCTAAAACTTAGGGACACAACCCTTACAATAGTTCTTAAATGAAATACTAAAGGAAACTACTAAGTAAAGATAATCTTCCTCAAATCTTTGAGGACTCACCAACTAGCAAGGGGGATTACCTATCCCAAGTTTCAATAGAAGACCACCTTCTAGAGCCAAACCCTACACTTATAGAAAATGTAGAAATATGGGTTAGCACAAAATGTACTAAGAATGGTAGCCATGCATAAAATCATTTAAAACATGCTGAAAGGTCATTTTGGTTGGAAACCATGCATATGCCAATTTGAACATCTTCCTTGGAAAATAGTTGGAGATCATACTAATAAGACAACTCATAAATAGTTCATCATAACATAAGTACAACAACATAGTCATAAACATAGTCTCCAATCATAGGCATAATACAACCATCAACATTCATAAGGCATAGTGTACATACATAGTCAAATACCAAGACCACCTCATTATAATAGAACCATCACATAAGTGACCTTAGGTTATACTTGTGCCATGCATAGATAAGATCCCATAACCCTATCTACACTAAGTACTACTTTTAGGTCACAATGCTCATACTTATCATACATTAGTCTCATCCATAGTTAATACTCATAGACAAGGAAACATGCATATTCATTAGCTCATGTCAAGGAAAGTTAATCATAACAACAATCCAAATGGAGTATGCATTAATACATAAATCATCAAAATGTAATGGAACCACACCATGGATACTCTCAAAGTATACTTGTGCCATGTATGAGTAAAGTCCCATACCCTCACTCACACTAAGTAGGTCTTCTTACGGAGTCATTAGTCATAGTTCATGTTTCATGTTCATAGTTTATAAAAATAAGAGAAACACACCATGGCTACTCTCAAAGTCTACTTGTGCTATGTATGAATGGTATCCCATACTACCACTCATACTAAGTATCCCTTTTATGGAACCATAGCACATAACTCACTTTCTTGTTCATGGAGGGAATATTGCCTTAACCGACATAGACTATGTGAGCTACATGAAATCCGGTGTCGTGTAACACCACACCGAAATAAGGTGTCCTACTTGCCTAAGGTAGAACTAAATGTATTAGCTTTTAGGTGGATCCACTAGATAAAGACCTATGTGGGAACATAGTTATGTAATAGGGAGATTGCTTCTAGAAACCCGACTTATTGTATTGGCGGAGGAGCTTCCATCTCATGAGAATAATTTAGAAGACTCGACCTCTTTTATTGACGGAAGGGCCTCTACTCCACTTTCCATATCCACTCGGTGCTAAGCATTATTTCCCAAAATTATTTATTTTAGTCTTTGGATTGGGTTTAAATGTTTGAAGGAGTATTTCACCCTTCGTTCAACCCAGCTCATATAATAGTTCATAAATTCAAGTAGGTGAGAATGAACTTTCAACCTTGGAATCATCATTAGTATGTGAGTAAACCTTTCACACCAAGATCATGTGTTTTCATGAGAATGGACTTTCAATCAACACAATAGGATCATCATGGTCATGTACATTTCATGCATAATAATGTGTAAAGGTGCATATGAGAACTATACTTTCAATTGACACCATAGATACATCATAATCATGTTTATTCATGGGGTGTATGTGTGTGTAATTATTCTTGCAATGACACAATAACAACATTATCATCATAGATACTTCCCTCTCAAAGTGTTCATAAACATGTACATAATATCACAATCAAGCATATTTCACATATATTGCATTCAAGGATCAGAGAGCATGTAAATCAACACATCTAAAATTCATCATAATAGACATGTATATAGTCATAACTCAAATAGTTCATTCATTGCATGTATAAGCTCATATACTCATATTATAGGTCATGTGGGTAAAGTCTTTCCACAATAGTACTTTATACAATTCAACATGCATAATAGCTTCATTCTTAAAGCCTCAACATTTATAGCTCATTCATACTAGCTATTACCTTTAGGGCCCTAGAAGTCATTTTCATATTGCAAGCTTTACTCTCAAGCATTACCTCACATGGTCATTATGTAAACCTAATTCTCAAGGTAAGCTAACTACATGCTTCATTATTGATCAATTGTAGTCATTTAGTATCATATAGAGTCAATCTCAATACTACTCAACCATGATCCATCATATAAGCCCTAATCAAGTTCATTCATGTCTACAAGATTCACTTATAAGAAATTCATGTTTAGGTGATTTAATCTAAGGCAATTCATCAAGAAGTTCATCAGTTTTAGAAGGTCACAATCTAAACCCTCAATTTGCCTTTTTCATGACATAACCCTAGGCTATATAAATTTCAACCTAGAATCTTAGGTTAATCAAGAATACATGTAGGATCATACTAAAATCATGTAATTACATCATAATCAACTCACCTCCAATCAATTGAACCAACTTGCAACAACATTATTAATGTAAAGAAGGATCATAGCTAGGATTGGGGAACTCATGGATTCTTGAAGAATTCAAGAAAAAATCATGCAAAATCAGTAACTCATTCATAAACAAACATAATTCAACCTTTAAAAGAAACTTTGAAAGGAATCCATGGGGTTGAGTTGAAATCCTAGCTAATTGGGTTTTCTTGTATTGAGATAAAAGCTTTTGAAGGGGCTCCTTGGTTGATAGCTACCCAAGGATGAAAACTACCATACCTCATGTAGATTTCCTCACGAAATTTGAAGAATAAAGGCCGCTCCTTTGACCCCCTAAACTTGGCCTTCTTCTTGTTCTTCAATGGAGTTCTAGAGAGAAGATTTTGGGAGGGAAGAGTAGTTGGGATTTGATTTGGGTTCTTAGGTTATAATGAAGTAATTAGGGGTTTAATGACATAAAATAGTTTATATAGGTGTAATAAGTCCATATGAAATGACCCTTAATGAAAAATAATTAAAAAAGAATTATTTGGAACCCACCTACCTTGGCAGAGATTTTGGACAACAAGCAGGTGCAATCAACGCCCCATGGACCTACGGACCTTGGTGCATTGACGCCCCGTCCTGTAGGTCCGTAGGTGGTGGCTACAACTTGTTAACTTGGGGCATGACCCACGACCCCCACTTACGGGGCGTGGATCCATCTACTGGCCGTAGATAGCCCTCCGTAGGTCACACCAACTTGGCAGATTTTTTGTTTCTAGGTAGCCTTGGGGGTTAGACTTTAGGGTCCTCTCCAAGAACCCTTTGTTGGTCTTTGGGGGGTCGTACCTTGATGTTTAACCTTGAAACTCCCAACCTAGGCTCGGGGAACCATTTTACACTTCCAAACCTCCCACCATACTAAAAAACAAACTCGTTAGGCTCTAGTTTCACCTACTAGTTTCCGTTAGGCTCTAGCTTGGTCTTTCTAGTTTTCCAAGTTGTTACAGTGAGTGTGGCCAAGGGGCCACCAAGGAGGTGATGACTCTAAAGGCCACTATTGCTGCGCTGAGGAGAGATGTGGACTAGCTGAAGTCCACCGACATGTCCATGATTTTTGGGACGGTGGAGATCCCAGATGTGCCAGTTGAGCCAGTTATGCCTCCGGATACCACCAGAGATGATGCTAGAGTTGATGAGGTAGCTGATCCTGAGTTTGAGGCAGAGATGGATGAAGAGATGCTTGGGGTTGCTGATGAGGTTTCTTACGAGGGCCTTACAGAGATGAGAATGCCATGATCGATGCAACTGTGCAGACTTCTTTGGCATATACATCTTTGATTGACCCTAGTGGACCTGCTACTGTTGATGTTACTCCAGGCATTGATGCCCAAGTTCAGAGTACTACACCAGGCACTGATGCCCTGACAGATGGAGCGACTATTTAGACAGGATCCCTCTTTACCTCCCTCTCTGTCTTATTTTTTTGACTTTTGGATACTTTATTGCTTGCATTTGAGGACAAATAGATTTTATTTCGTGGTTGGGTGAGGCCCACCTTTTGTGACTATTGTTCTATTTATATATTTGGGTTTTGTGCTATAAATTATGTTTAGCACTGTTTTTGCGGATGATTGAGCTTGTGGCTCCTTGTTTTAATTGTAAATGATTTTTGGACCCTTTCGAGAAAAAAAATTTGTGCCACCTCTTGTTTGTGTTTGAATGTGGCTGTTCTCTTGCAAATTTGAGTATCGGTTTGGATCAATACCGATGACTTGAATAGTACTCATAATTGAACAAAAATGAATGTAAGGCTATGATGAGGCCAAATGAAGTTGCATAGGCAATATGTGAACTTTTTGCATCTCGTTGTGACTAGCCTATTATCAAATTGAGTCTCTTGTGATGAACATTGCACAGTAGTGAGAGTGTGAAGTCTTGTTTGTGTCAATGCCTTGTGTGTGACGAGCTTACCGTGAACCATGTGTGATGACAACTAGAATTTTCCCCGTTGGTCCGGTTGACTAAGTTATGCAATCTCTTGAGATGATCTTAGGCAACTTTGAAGAGTGTGAAACAATTTGACATTATACCTCTTTTGTGGCCAACCTTGTGAGTGTGTGATCCTTGCTTGAACAGCCTCTGAGCCTTACCTTTCCTTGGAAGAAACTTGATGAAATTGTGACCTTTCTTTATCCATTACCCATAATCCTATTATTTGTGGTTTGCGTGAACAACCAACTTAGGCCAAAAGCCTAAGTTGGGGGTGTGGTGAAAAGAGAAGATAAATCAAGAAATGCAAAGAAGTCCCATTTGACCCATGGATTTGAAAAAGATGGAACCCCTCCATACAAAAAAAAGAGAGAGAAAAAGAAGAAAAGAATGAAAAAGAAAAAGAATGAAAAAGTTGTGGAATAAAGTTGTGAAAATGCAAAAAGAAATGGGGTATCCAACAGTCCATGGAAAGTAAATAATGGAGTGACTTTTGAGCATGAATGAGAATGATGAAGAAAAAGGAAGAAAAGTGTTGTCACACCACATTTCATGAGGATAGCAGCCACTGAGCATAAATGACCATACCTTTACACTCAGCCCCGTTACAAGCCTTGAAAAGACCCGTTTGATCTTGAGTGAGCTGAAACAAGTGTTGATTGAAAAATACGAGCAAACCCATGGGTGGAATCTTGCATTGTGTTCATCTTTGTGAGTGTAAGTGTTGATTGTGATTCCGGAGCTATTAATTGTTGAACCATTGTGTGTGAATATGGAATCATTCTTTGTGTGAGGGCATTTGAGTACCTTTGCTGAGCTTGAACTTGCATTTGAAGAAAGTATGGTGAACTTGAGACTCTTTGAAAATGGTGGGTCACAACTTGAATCTTTGAGTGCACAATTGATCCTTGCATGAGTAAGTTGAGTCTTTTTGTGTGCATTCATGATTGAGTCTTCTATAGCACTGTTTGAGACATCCTTTTTGAACTGCTGAACTTGAGTTTTACTTGAGGACAAGCAAAAGTTTAAGTTTAAGTTGGACTCATTTAGGGATTTATTTGGATAGATTTAGTGTCCTCAAATGCTTATTTTCTGCCAATAACTGATGGAAAATCCTTGATTTCCAGGTATTTGGATTGAGGAACAAAGCATGGACACTAACGAGCAAAAAGGAACAAGGCAGCTGACAGAATGAAGAAAAGAAGGCATGTTGATCACCTAATCCATTGGGCTAGTCGCTGAATGACTATTATCTCGCTTAAAGTTCCAGTGTGCCAAGCCTTGAAGGAGAAAACCAAGTCGGCGAGAGAAAGGAGCAGTCGATGAGTCGCCGAACAGTTCCGGATGCAGTGTTAGATCACCCAAAGTTACAGAACTTAAAGATGCTGAAGGCCAAAGAAAAAAGTTGATGGAGCTGACCAAAGGGTGGACCGTCGAGTTGATCGGTGATCCCGATTTACTGCGCCGAATGGCCCTTCACAGCATATTTTGGGCGACTATAAATACATTTTCAAATATTATGTTTAGTATCAAATTTTATTCTGAATATTCATTAGAGTATTTTTTTAGTTTGAACTGAGAGTATTGAGACAATATTTTCCTTAGCTTTGAAGAATTGAAGTTTTCCATTTAAGAGAAATTGGAAGTGGGTCTTTGAGATTCTTCAACTTGGACCTTTGTAAAGACGAAATTAATCTTACCCAGTTGATGGAAACACAATTTGGTAACGTTTTCTATCTTTTTATAATGTCTAGCTAAAACCCCAATTCTTGGGGTACGATTATGTGATTATGGGTTTATTTAGCTTATGGGTATTGTTAATTGATAGTTTAAATGTTGTTTAAAAGTGATTTCAATAAGTAATTGTGGTTTAATTTAAAGGGTTGTAGTTGCAAATGCAACTCTACCTTCGTGTTTTTGACTTGCTCGAGAGAGAGAGGTTTTAAAACCAAGATTACTGAATTGATGGTCTGTGGGTATTGGGTTGTCATGTGTTCAACTTGAGAGAGTGAACCCTAAACCCTTTTCCAAACATTCAGCTCGAGAGAGTGAATGGACTAAAGCGTAGACTGTTCTTAATTGCTGCTTGTTGGTGTTCGAGAGAAACCAACTTGATTTGGGGTAAATTGTTCGAGAGAAAGTTTATCCCCACTAAAGTCTTGATTATTCACTGATTTACAGCTATTTACTATTAGTTGCAATTGCGCATTTTCTACCTTAGACTATAATACAATCACATCCCAAGAACCCGTCTCATTACTTGTTAATTCGTGATATTTGCTGCTATTGTAGTTGATAATTACAATCAAAACCCCCCTGTTATTTGACACTTGTGTCACCATTTCATTTGAATTATGCTTTTATTCGTAAATATCTATTCGTATGATTGACTTGAACACATTCGTACTTTGCTCTTGATTCTTAAACTGGTACCACTCCCTGTGGGATTCGACCCCAAATCATTTAGTTGGGTGAAGTGTCCTGTTACGTGAAATCAAAATAGGTTCATGAGGAATTATGGACATGAACGACTCAACTCAGGGGTCTTTATAGAAATATAGAAACTCAATATTCAGAACACAAGAACTCAAGGACACTACTCATCTCAAGAATAATCAATTCATAGGGTTCATGTTGAAATATAGACATGAACGAATGAACTCAAGAATATTAATGCATAACACAAATCAATTCAATAATTAAGAATAGAATTTCAAAAAGAAATAGGAACTCGAGAACTCAAAATCAACTCATCTCAAGAATACTCAAATCTAGGGTAGAAACCTAAATTTCTGTTTTACTAGTTTGAAAGTAGAAGTAGGGCATGAGGACGAACTAGTGCAACACAATGATAGCCTTACATACCTGGAAGAACAAGGTTTTTGAAGAATCTTAAAGAAGAACTTGATTAGAAGCCTTGAAACCCTAGCTTGAAGGTCAACAACCAAGAAAACTTTTCTTGAGATTCTTGAATTAGTTTCTTGAAATCTCTATTGCCAAGAATTATGATTTTCATTAGTGGTTCATAATTGTATGGAGGAATTTGACTTGGAAAGAATAGAATTCTTGGAGAAAGACTTACCTTGAAGAACAATCTTGAAAAAGATTGAAAGAATCTTGAATGGAGTCTTCTACTTTGATTTTTCCTTAGGATTTTGCCTTAGGGTTTGAGAGAGAAGAGAATGATGAATTAAGGGATAAAAATCTGATTGTTTTGGGTCTTTAATTAGTCAAAAAATTTGTTTAGGGTTTTCTTAGAGGTAAAAAGTAAAAAATGACCCATTTTAACGTTTTTCTGTCGACTAATTCATTATTGCATTGTATCAGGTTACTAAAATGATCATAACTTTTTACTCAAAACTTGGATTAATGTGAAATTGGTGGCATTAGAAAGAGGATTTAAATAACTTTAATTTGGTAAGTTAGGGCCATGTAACTCTTTATATTCTAAGAGATATGGTCGTTTTAAGTTGACCTAAGTAAAATCTTATGTCAAAACTTAATCGGTAAGGAAACTTTCAACTCAACTTTGTGTTAGGAGAGTCTAGTGACCTTAATCGATATCCAAAATTGTTCACACACTAAAGAATTTACCTTTACACATATGGGCATTTTAAGAATCATTCGATATGATCTTACATGTAAATGAAGAATAATTTGGGTCTTAACTTAATTTTTTTTTTAGGTGTTACAATATCTCCCCGTTTGGATCATTCGTCCTCGAATGATGGCTGGACTGAGAATGGAAGGGGTTACTCTTACTATAGTCAAGCCTAACTTAAAATCATAAAGTACTTAACATAGGGTGATTATTCTGATCTAAATCACATGATTCGAGTTCTATACCTTTGTAGGAAATCTCATCCCAAGAAGACTACTCATTACCACTACATCCAACAAACCTCAAGTCTTAATCAAGAACCAGATAATGCATCATGCCTCCATTCACACGCTACCAACACCACATTCAAGCCTAGTACTATTACAACTTCATGGACTCCTACTAACCATGCCTTACACGAATTCCTCATCCTCTCGTCACTTCTACCTAAAGAACTTTTATGCATTATTACCAGGAACTGACTTATTACTCATTGTAAGACCTTATCTTCTTCTTCCTCCACATTTATAACCTTAAAGGGAATAAACACACCATCACTATCACAATAAGAAATTTAAATCCTCTTCTCTATCCTTCACACGACTACTATCAACAACACCACTCTCAAAACTAAAAAGGATTATTGAAAGAGCTCTAAGGCAAAAGATCATAAACATGATTCATTTGAGATATCTGATATAAGAATATGCATGACATAACATTATGTTGCTAGCCATTGAGAGTAAATCATGAATTTGTGAGACTGAACATACTATGAGGCATGAGTGCTTATATGAATAGGTTCATATCATGAGGCTGATATCTATAACTTTAGGGATTAAGCTTGAGATTAATGGGCTAAAGTCTTTGCCCCTCATTCTGACAATTGAGCATACATGTGAATCTCTCTGAAGTGTGTGAATATAGGTCATAGACACAATTCTGATATTAGGAGTATCAATAAGATGTTGTAATAACTGGACTTGAGGAATACACAAGATTATGAACGGATTGATATATCTCTAAAACTTTTTCTGAAGATATTACAATCTCATTCTCAACACTTGACTTGACTTCTCAGCTTATCATCTCCCCCTTAGGTCTAAAGTTGATACTTGAAAGTTATGGATCTATTCCATCATCTTTAAACTGGTCTACATTCCCTTTACTCTAATACTCGGCAAAGGCTTATCTCATGGCTACTAAACTTTCCATAAGCAGGTACTAAAACTCCTTTTAAGACCTCTTTCTAAGATGCTTCTATTAACCTCTTCTCATTGGCTTATAACGCCGCTTCATCTAACTCTTTAAGGGAAAAAATAATGCTTACTTCAGCCTATTCCGCATTGACAACTCAATTATACTCTCTAGGTATACATGAGAATAAAAAACTTAATTGGAACTCGTCTGATTACATACAATCTCGAGGTACACCTCTCAATTCTCTTGTTACTCTTATGACTTAGTCACACTTCACTGCCCTTATCTAAAAGTTAGGATCTCTCACTTGTACCACTCATATTTATTGCAGCTAGCATCGCAATTCCTCACCTACTCTATGTCAAGTCTACCAGATCAGATCTCAAAACTAACATTTATGTTGTCATTCTTTTGATCATGACGCTCATTTAAAATTCAAACTTAATATTTATTACTAAACCCGAATATCAATATGATTGCTCGCCTACTATACTAACTTATAACTACTAGCTAAAAAATAAGAAACACTCGCCCACTAAAACCTCATGACAAGTAGTCAATCTTTATCTCTCAGTCTTCATACTTACAATTTACTGTCACACTTCCTTTCACTACTTAAGTATTATTTACCCACTCACTACACATCATTGGCTAACTAGTTCTATAGCCCTCTAAATATCATGGGATCTCCCAAAAATCATAAGTTTGGCTTAGATATATCACCTCATCAAAAATCTGTTCTTTTATTCAACACCTAAAATTGGTCGTTACTAACACAATGACACATCATCATAAACTCATTTGTAGTTAAAGTATACTCTAACTCATCCTGACTAGTAGCTATTCCTCTACCTTCTATCATGAAATCTACACAAACTCATCACTTCTTAGTCTACCCATAAGAGAAAATTCCTCATTAATAACTTACCGGGTGTATAACTATAATAACATAGCTTGCCTCATCACTGTCTTCATTTCTTTGATTACTGAACCACTGCATGCATTTCTTCTAACTTTGGGCACTTTTACTACTACTGCTTATAATCTCATCACTTATACTATCTTTTCGGGTGAAAACACCTAAGCTCTAAAACACACTTCCCCATAAGGGTCTCAACTGAAACAAGGTTTAGGGAAAAGAGTCTGGAAATACATCCTGCTTTAGCTCAAACGCACGAATCATATGGATAAGAGTGCATTCTTTTGAAACTCAACACTTAACTTACTCACGGGCTTCTCTCAAGCCCCTCTACAGTCTCATGAATTTCTCAAGACTTTTGCTGAGAGTAACTCATCGATAAGGATCTAGCTTTGCTTTTCAACTAGCATGAGTATGGGGGGTACTCGAATGGATATGAGAAATGCACGATTTTTAATAAGTCCCTTATGACACAACTCTATTGCACGATTTAGAATATGAAAGAAGAGGAACTTTTCTTAAATGTCTGTAGTCCCTCATTTATAGAAGTGGGACCCTCACAACTATAAACAAGATCCTACTGAGACAGCTTCATAGATACCCTAGGACACTTGAACTCTGTGCTCTGATACCAAGTTTGTCACTACCCGAGCCTACACCCTGGACGTGGTCGACACTCCCGAACCATTGTTGGTTCCCAAGCGAACCCTCATACTGGCTGACTATAGGCGGAAGACTAACTCAAACATACATAAGCATCAAATTGAAAGAAACGTTTAAAAACAGTTTACTGAATCTCAAAACTTTGATGAATATACTGGGTATGAAACATAAGCTTTAAATAAAATATCTGAAAACTGAAAAAGTCTTCAAAACTGTCTATCTATGAAGCCTTTATTATACAAAGATGAGTGTCGGGACAAGACATGTGACTCCTCAAGGGAGCTACTACTAACAACTCATAAAAATGGAGTCCTCTAGAAACAAGGAGGTCTTACTCAAAATTGGATGAAGTGATCTCAACGGACTCTTGCTGAGGATCCTAAGAATCATTAAAAGATGCAGGTCGAATGGCATCAGTACATTGAATGTATGAGTATGTAATATAGCTGAATACTAAATAATTGAAAGAAAAGATTGCAATAGATAACAATATACTCAAGCTGAATGTAAAGACATAAATGAGTTAAATCATTTAAAGCTTTAGAAAATACTTCTCATCTTGAACTTAACATAACAAGTGATATATATTTTTAAAGTACACTTTAACTCTATTGGGAAATTCTCTAACCGATAGCCATCACTATGAGCAATATAATGATACAACATCTCGCCCACGCTGCCAGAATTGTCCTATACCTTGACGAGGTATAGAACATCTCAACTAAGTGGATCCACTAAGCTATACTCGAAAGCAATAAGAAGTCATCTAAAAAGTATGATCCTTTACCCATGTTGGCATACATGGTTTATGAGAATTGTGACTTGTCTGAACTCATCCTTATATCGGTGCTCAATACTACTTTCAATAATATATACCTCATGCTCATATGTTTAAAAACATTACTCTTCCTCTGGTTTGAGATAATTGCTCAAACTACCCTCTAAAAAGAGGTAACTGTTCTTGAAATATCTTTTGAACTCATAACTCATTTAGAAATCAAAGTTTCTCTTTTATCAATGTAAAAACTAATACCTTTGGGAATACTTAGTCCCCTTATACTTTTACTCAACTCATACTTGAAAACTCTTTCTCAAAAATATATCAAAATCATATTATGATATGATAATTGCTTACTCGAGAAGTCATACTGCATAAACATTGATGACATATCTAGATACCATACTGCTTAAACATTGATGGCATACTCGACTGTCATACTAATCATGTTTTAAAATTTCTTTCTCAAAGCTCATCTTTACTTTCTTAAACACTCATTTTAAAACTCAAATGTTGGCTTTAAAAAGCTTCTCAAAATTTACAACTCAATTCATAGGGTTCACACAAAATTATGGACATGAACGACCCAACTCAAGGTTCTTCATAGCAATATAGAAACTCAGTTGTTAGAACTCAAGAACTTAAGGACACTACTCATCTCAAGAATACTCAATTCATATGGTTCATGTTGAAATATAGACATGATTGAATCAACTCAAGAATCTTAATGCATAACATATAGCAATTCAATATTTAAGAATAGCATTTCAAAAAGAAATAGGAACTCGAGAGCTCAAAATCAACTCATCTCAAGAATACTCAAATCTAGGGGTAGAATTCTAGATTTCTCTTTTATCGATTTGAAAGTAGATGTAGGGCTTGAGGACGAACTAGTCCAACACTATGATAGCCTTACATACTTGGAAGAACATGGCTCTTAAGAATCTTGAAGAAGAACTTGATTAGAAACCTTGAAACCCTATCTTGAAGGTAAACAATCAAGAAAACCGTTCTTGAGATTCTTGAATTAGTTTCTTGAAATCTTTATGGGCAAGAATTATAATTTTCATTAGTGATTCATAATTGTATGGAGGAATTTGAGTTGGAAATAATGAAATTCTTGGAGAAAGACTTACCTTGAAGAAGAATCTTAAAAAAAGATTGCAAGAATCTTGAATGAAGTTTTCTACTTTAATTTTTCCTTAGTGTTTTGCCTTAGGGTTTGAAAGAGAAGAGAATGATGAATTAAGAGATGAAAATCTGATTGTTTTAGGTCTTTAATTAGTCAAGAAATTCGTTTAGGGTTTTCTTAGAGGTAAAAAGACAAAAATGACCTTTTTAAATATTTTCCCGTCGGCTAATTCGTTACTGCACTATATCAGGTTACTAAAGTGGTCATAACTTTTTACTCAAAATTTGGATTGACGCGAAATTGGTGGCATTGGAAAGAGGATTCAAAAATATTTAATTTGATAGGTTATCAGACACGTAACTCTTTATATTCTAATAGATATGGTTATTTTAAGTTAACCTAGGTAAAATCTTTTGTCAAAACTTAATCGGTAAGGAAACTTTCAACTCAACTTTGTGCTAGGAGATTCTAATGACCTTAATCGATATCCAAAATCATTCACACACTAAGGAATTTACCTTTACACATATGGGCATTTTAATAATCATCCGATATGACCTTACATGTAAATGAAGAATAGTTTGGGTCTTAACTTAAATTTTTTTTTGGGTGTTACAATATCTCCCTCTTTGGATCATTCGTCCTCGAATGATGGTTGGACTGAGAATGGAAGGGGTTACTCTTACTATAGTCAAGCCTAACTTAAAATCATAAAGTACTTAACATAGGGTGATTATTCTTATCTAAATAACAAGATTTGAGTTCTATACCTTTGTAGGAAATCTCATCCCAAGAACACTACTCCTTACCACTACATCCAACCAACCTCAAGTCTTAATCAAGAACCACCTAATGCATCATGCCTCTATTCATACACTACCAACACCAATGTGCAAGTATCAATGTGCTTTTAAGATTATTTTGTAGAGAGAAACTATATTAAATATCTAATACATAACTTTAATTAATTTTTTATGATAATTAAATTAAAATATACATATTCGAATTACTAATCAATATTATACATAGATAAATAATTAAATAAAATATTAATATAATGTGAACATGTTGAGTTAACATAATAAAAAATATCAAGCAAAATAAATTTAAAAACTATTCCACAAATAATATCACTACATATTAAAAACTTACCACAAATATAAATAAAGTTCTTCATACATCACAAATTCTTTCAATGATTTCATCCCTAAATTTTAAAAATAAATAAATAAATACACACACACACATATATATATATATATAATAAAATAAAAATAAAAATGTAGATTAAGAAAAGAAATTTTTTTATTTGTTACTTTTTTTTGGGAGGGCTGAAATTTTGTTACTTTTTTCTCTTTTTTAATCCTGCATAATATTATTATTGCCATTTCTAATAATACGTAAAATAATATATAAAATATAAATAATAATATATAAACATAAATAAAATAAAAGGTTTATCATATAAAAATAAAAAATAAAATTCTTGAATGAAACTTAACAAAACTTATGAAATATGTAAATTAATTAATAAGATATATATTGGTAAATATGTAAATATGTAAGGGATACTTTAGTATTCAAAAAAATAATTTTCTGCTCCTGCTTCTGTTTTTTTAAGAAACATATTTTTTTAGCTTCGTCCCCAGAGCAAAAAAACTACTTCTGCTTCTATTTAAAAGCACTTTTGAGGGTTTGCCAAACACTTGATTTTTCATTAAAAAAACATGTTTTTTTAAAAACAACACTTTTGTCCTCCCAACAGCAATGTCAAAGAGGCTCTACACTTAATTTCTAGCTCGTTTACCTATTTTGTTGACTTTGGTCATGTTGGAAAATTATATGCACAGCGGAAGAATATCATAATCTTACTGCTTACATGAATAATAGATAGCCAATAATGTTTATGCTAGAACACATTAATCATGCTAGAACACATAAACTTGCTGAAATTTAATTCAAGAATTACCTCTTGAAGCATGAGTAGATATCTTCAAGCGAATCCCCAAGTTAGACAGACCTTCAAGCGAATCTACAAGATAGACAACATCTATGGTCTTCTACAGTGATCCCAGGTTCACATCCGAACTCTCTCAATACTTGGGTGGGCAAGTATGAATATATAACTAATTCCATCTCTTTTCTAGGTTAGGAGAATCCTTGTTTATAGAGATTCATTCCCAATCCAAAAAAGAGTAGAAACCCTAGTTTTTCTGGAAACCCCAGAAAAATCCACATTATTCTTCCTATTCCGATAGAAATAGGATTTTGAGTTCTAGTTAAATATGGGAACTGTAGGGACCACAAAATTAATTATTGAGGCTTCCTATTATGGAAATAATTCCAAATAATTAATTTGAATTATTCTTACCATAATAAATTACAAATCATTCCACTAGAAATTCGTAATTGCACTCATCTATTTATATTTCAAAATTCCTCATTAAACACTTATGTAATTCCCCATGTTAAGATTGCAGATACTAATCAATAAATTAAATTACTAATGAATTTAACTTAATGATTAATTTCCTTTAGAGCACTACTTAACTTATTTCATGTGTCGGATTCATAAATCCATTTGCAAGTTTGACACGATTAAAACTTATAAGTTTCTAAAAAAGGCATATCAATCAATCTCTATAACGAGACATGGATTCCATCAACTAACTTATTATTTCACCAATATCTCACCTTTTAATAAATCAAAACGATAATTAATATATACAGATCATAATAGTTATATCAGGATTAAGAATATAAGTACATTTAGTAGTTTAGAGAAAGTGTTTTGTCAGTCAGTCTAAAATAACTATTCAATACATACAAAATACACTAGCACAAGAAGTTGGAACTGTACCGTTCCCATAATTAAGATAAGTTGCATATAATCTTGTGCTACAATCATACCGATGGCATGTCCAATTTTCATCCTAGATTGTGAACAAAAAAACTTTATACTTATAAGAACCAATGATTTAATCCTCCGTGTATAAGCTAAAACTCTATACACTAAATCATCTACTATATAAGTAAACAGACACTATAAACGAATATATGATCTATTAAAACTGAATAAATATTTATTCTATAATAAATATTATATTTTAACATATGGTTAATAGTATATATCCCAACAATCTCCCACTTAGACTTTTAACCATCACTATTGTTATGATGTACTATATCTAAATGCATGGTTAATAGTATATACCTTAACAATCTCCCACTTATACATTTTATCTTGAAAATTGTTAGAATATTATGTCTAAACACATGATTAATAGTATATACCCTAAAAATCTCCCACTTAGACTCTTAACTATGCATTTACAACTTTCACCGGCATTCCTTTATTTCTTATCGAAAGAAATTTACCAAGCTATTTTCTCATGCAATTTTGTCTAGAAGTGCGTCGTCGTAACAAATTGTGTTTGTACTAGATCTTGAGAGACCTTATCATGAAACCCCTCCAAGGGTGTACTTCTTTTGAGGAGTTGTATCATAAAAGTTCTCTCAACCGTACAAAACAAATCAATCTTCGTTATGATTCTCCCACTACGACTAAGTACTTCTATTATAATCACACTTTCATGTTCTTGAGTTTTAATATTTTCTTCAAAATCTTTCGATATTAAAATATTAACAATTTTTCATGAACTGTTCTTTTAATTTGCTCAACATCACTCCCACTACTTGAGATAGTAGTTTTCTTATATCTAGTAACGTTTCTCCCACTACCTAAATGCAATGGAACGTCAATTCTGACATACCGATTAGATGTTCTTGAGTGTCTGAATTTCTAATTGGCTTATTTGTTATTTCCTTATTCAATTCCTGTAAAAACTAGTTACTTCTAGGAACATGGTTTACTAAATAATCATTTTCTAGAAATCAGACAGTTGTGTTAACAATTGCCTTATTTTCTTTAGGACATTATAATAAACCTTCTTTCATTCTTTAGGATATCCAATTAACACACACATTATGTTCTTAATTCCAATTTTCTTATTCTCCCACTCAGCACATGTGCTGGGCAATCCTATATCTGAACATGTCACAGATTAGACTTACGTTAAATCCAACTAGTTCTATAGTTGTTCAAGGTACTGATTTGAAAGAAATTAAATTCCGAATGTGATATGTAGTTATTAGAACCTATCCCAAAAGAAACAAAATAACTAATAAGAAGTTGATAATTAATCTTATCATCTTCATAAGAGTCTACTTCTTTTCTCTTCTACACTAATCTAGTATACAGTGTCTGATGTAGACAATTGAAATGCAATTATTCTATAAGATAAGTGACTCATGAGCTCTGTAGAGAGGTTTACGTCATTACAATCAGATTGCAGTGGCGTTATATATTTTTCATGATGCTATTTTCATTTGTCTTAAATATTTTGAGTTTATCAAGACATTTAGACTTACAAAACATCAAAAAATATATTCATATCATGAGTAACCTTCTTGAAAACTCAGAATACTCAAATTCACCTCTTGTCCAAATGCTCATTTACCACACAAATCATAGTAGATTAATTATAACTTATCACTACCTCTTTTTCCTTTTTAAGAGGAAAGGTCTCTTAGTCATTTTTCCTTCTGAACAAGACTCACATGTTGGTAGTGACTTCACTTTCAATGAACCATTATGTCCATCCATTAACCAACCTCTAAATAACTTAAACTCTAATGTACAGATAAGTTTCATTCAATTTAAAAGATATTTTCCCTTATGAGACAGATTAATATAATTCAATTCATGAGAGATAATACTAATAAAAAAATCACGCATCAATATATCACAAGAAATAAAATATGCATCAAACTCAATGATAGGAGAGTTACAAACAAATATATTAAATAATCATTTCTTATCTAGTTAGAAACTGAAAATAATTCCTTCTAACATAAGGTACATGTACAATGCATTCTTTGAATTAATATCTTATCTCTACCAAAAGAAAAGCTTAAGTAGTACTAAGTGGTGTGTAAAGTCTATTGAGAATATGAGATATAATACATTAAATAGATCATAATATTTTGAATAATCCCGATTAACAAAATTCAGGGCTCACTTATACATATATATCCATGCATCTCGAATAGCCAATCGATGGGATTGGAGAACTACTCATGCAATACACATGTACAATGAAAATCCTCTAGTTACATTGATACAATCATATATTACTCACTTTAGGAGAGTTAATACAAATTATCAAAACTATACGATTAAACACATAGTGACTTGTATCAATTTCATCTGATAGGGAGGAAGGTCTAATCCAACACATAAAACTAATAATACTTCACTACTATTTAATCTTGGTAATCATGGGAGGGACCCCTAGAACCAAGTATGACAAAAAATTAATATAACCATCCAAAAAAATTCTTACTAGGTCGTTCTTATGAATCTACTGAATTTCAGATCAATCAGAGTCTTTTTTTTTCGAATTCCAAAACTATGATCAATTTGGTTGAAAACGTTATATGGTCAAAATAGAATTTAAAATTTTTCCGTTCGAAAATTCTTGCCACATGACACATATCATCATTTGTGAATTTGATACACAAATCAAGAACAAAGAACAAAATTCTAAAAATTATTTACTATTTTTCATAAATCAACATGTTTATGTATACATTGAATATTAAATGTAACACCCCGTATTCTACGTGAACTAGTCATATTTATATGACGCTTATAAATTGCCTTGTGGTATAGTTATGGACTCGGTTTCCTATGCAACTAGTGACAATAGAATAGGTTTAAAGTGAACTGCCCATAGATTTTGATGCGACCCGATTAAGTTAATGTTGACAAAAGTATTTAAACTCGAGACTGTAAGGTGGTAATTGAGCTTAAAGTTGCAAGTTAAGTGCTAAGTTAAAGAAAATGAGTTTAATATTTAGAAAATGGAATGAAATAAGTGAGCTGCTTGCTTGACTTAACTAAGCTAGTATGTGACAAGTAGATGCATCACCTACTTTGACTAATTGACCAGTCCAAAGGACCAAGTAGGTGCATCACCTACTTGAGCTATATGGATCTAGTTAAAAAGGCCAAGGTTTATGGATCAAATTTGGGTCTATGCTAATAGACTCACTTGAGGCCCAAACTAAGTTAAATAAAATGAAAATGAAATTAAAGCCCAGCAGCCAAATTTGCCAAGGCCCAATATATTTAAGCCTAAGTGAAAGCAAGTAGGTGCATCAATTAGTTTGACCTTTTGAGCTGCTTGATGTACATAAGCAGGTGCATCACCTACTTGACCAATTAGTGGCTGAAAATGGATCAAAAAAAGGGAGGTTCTAGAAGATATTCTTAAAGGTGAAGAAAGCTCAATATACGATATATTGGCTGCTATTCTCACTCATTTTTAACACATAATATTGAGAATTAACTCCAGCTCTCTCTCTCTCTCTCTCTCTCTCTTTTCTCTTAAGTATTAAAACAACAGCCTTAAAGTTCCTTCTAGGGTTCTTGAAGAAATCCTCATATCTGTAAACCAAGGTAAGAGAAACACTTATGTATTTAGCTTAATTCTCCCATGGAAGACTAGAAAACATGTTATTCATGCTCAATTATAAATAGAAGGCAAAAGTTCCCACAAGCTACTGCTCACTTTCCTTAATTATTAAGATACTTTTCTCTTATTATTTGGTTTAAGTGTGAAGGAAAGTTGAAGTTCTAGAGGAATTCAAGTTATAAGGAGAAGTTGCAGAAATTAAGGTAAGGTGACTGCTCCATTTTCTTCCTCATTATGTATGAGTTTGAGTGAGGAATTATGGGTGTGCTGTCATAAAAGAACTCAAGGGGGTGGTGAGTTCAATTATTGGTTGTATGATAAAAAATATTTGAGGCTGTTTTATGTGTATTGTGGTTGGTGCAGCTTGGGTAATCATGTGAAAGGATATATAATGTATGTATTGGGCAGAGAAGGAGGGTGTGGTGATACACATTATTTTAAGGGCTGTATGGGCTTATTATCCATCAATGTTAGCTACTATTTTACGGGGCTCACGGTGTGATAGCTGCTAATTTTAGTTTATCATGATAGTTGGGGAGGATGAATCATGATAGTTGTATTGGTCAGAGAATAAGGTATGTAAGGCTATTCGATTTCCTATTTCTTTGGCATGAATCCAACACTTGTATTACAAAGTAAGCTTTCTAAGTGTCCTTGGTAGTGACTGATTAAAGTGAGTACTCTAATATCGTCAAAGTACCCTTGGCACGTATTCCCCTTATATAAATCAAAATGATCCTAGATTACACATGGTACATATGTTTATATGTTGGATATACAATCTGCCCATATCTTGCCAACTTGCTTCAATTGTCTATTCCATCATATATGTCATCCTTTCACATGTTCATATGTTCCCTTTATTGGTTATTACTCCCATTGTGTTAGACTATAATGTTACATCACAAGATCCCTACTTGCTCTGTGGTACATTTTATATGTACTTACTTGGAATATGTATTTGTCCTAAAGTTGAATCTGCCCACGTTCTCCCTTGGTCCCACATTCATGTATACCTTGTATTTGATATTAGTTAGTGAGTATTTGGCAATCATATAGAGTTCAAATCTCTTGGATGAATATTAAATGTCTTCACTTGATATGTGCTTCAATTTGAGATGTCAAAATGCTTACTGAGTCATATAAGCTCCTAAGTATTACATGTTCATGTCACATTTGCTTCCCATGTCATTGTTATTATCGTAAGTCCATATTCATATGTCTTCTACTACTGGTCCATAGTTCCAAATCTCCACAATGATTATGACCACTAAAAAGCTATCTCAAAAGAGTTATGATCATCAAAAGAACAATCTCCAAAGAGTTATAAACATCAAAACAACAATATAAAAGATTAAAGAATCTAAGTGAAGAAATCTGTATAATTATGGGTGGCAGCCCAGGGGTAAATGCCTAGCATGGGTCGATCGTAATTGGTATAAAAGGGTGGCAGCTCAGGGGTGAATGCCTAGCATGGGCCGATCCCAATTGGTATAAGAGGGTGGCAGCTCAGGGGCGAAAGCCTAGCATGGGCCGATCCCAATTTGTGAAATTATGAGGACAGCATCCCAGGGGTTAAAATGCCTAGCATGGGTCATCCTCTTCTACCGCTAATCAGCTGGTTAATTGTATCATATGTCTTAAAAATATTATAATGCTAAGAAAAGTAAAGAAAAAAATGTAACATACATGATTCCACAGGTATAAGCAAATGTGGTCTCTAATCCTTATCTATTGGTATTTGGTTTCACTAGAGCTTTCATTTTACATATGGTTGTATTATGCCTTACATATTCAGTACATTCTTCCATACTGACGTCCCTTATTGGGGATGCTGTATTTCATGTTGTAGGTACATGTACTCAACTAGTAGATCTCCCCAATAGAAGCACATGATACTCAACGGTTGTTGGTGAGCTCCAGGTTAATTTGGGGCTTTGTCGTGTCTTTACTATGCATATTTCATAGTGGTACAGTCATGGATTCCAGTAGAGGTTTTGTAGACATTGTAAAGCTCTCATCTGAATTCACATGTCACATGTATCGGTTCAGCTAGTCAACATGTGTTGTATATGAAACTTCATTAGTAAATATATCTGAATAGTAGTAGTTTACTTTCTCATCATAGGTGACTTGTAAAGCATGTGTTCATATGGTACTTGTCTGCCTCACTAGGGTTGGGGTGTGACATTAAAATTCAAAACATAACTCATAGATATTCATGCATCTTGAACGATAAATTTTTGTAACATCTCACAAATTGAAATAACTAGGAAGAAGTTAAGACTTGGAAATAGTGATTTTTGGAAATAATGAAAATCTGGAAATTTGTTTAAGTTAAGTTAAGTTAAGAATGAGTTTTGGTCAAATTCAAACGACCATAACTCCTAATCTTAGGATGAATTAGGTGTGTTTCAAGATAACATAGGAAATACCGTCGAATTATCTTTCCAACGCCGCCGAGTTTGCGCGATTCCAAGTTCGTATAAGTGAGATATTCCCTTTGGAAGTTGGGCTGTTTGGATAAGGAAAGTCCAATCCGAATTTTGGAAGGGTAGTTTGGTATTTTCCTTACCCAATTATTTTAATTTCGTGTGTGGTAATTATCTAATGGTCTAAACTGAAATTGTTCAGTTTACTCTTTTGAAATTAGAATTAGGGTTTTTGGAGAAAGAACGCCAGAAAAGAAAAAAGAGGAGAAAGGAGACGAAAGTTCAAGATTCGTTGATTTCTTGGAGATTTGCGTGTGGATTTCGTCAAGGGGTGATCCCTATGAGGTATGTGAGATCACATAGCGATGGGTTAGTTCACCCACGTGCCAATCATGATTCAATTCAACAAAGTTTATTAAATTTGAAAGTAAATCCCTTGAATTCTTGATGAAGTTCGTTTGAATCTTTGTGGGTTGTGTTGTTGGAGTTTTCTTGAGATTGATTCATATTTTTAGTTGTGTTTTCGAGTGGAATCTGATGTATATAGAGGGTATAAATGATTCTAACTGTTTGGGGAAAGAACCAATTGAGTTTAGAGGGTTTAGAGATGAAAAACGGAAAAGAAAAGTCGTCAAACACCTGAGGAAAGGGGTGGGGAGTCGCACCAGCCAGTGCCCTCCAAAATGCTCTCTGAAGTTTCACCCTTGGGGTGCCACGCTAGCCAGAGAGCCCCAGGACTGTCTCTGATCTTCACCCTCTGGCGCCCCGCACATCTCAGAGCACCAGGGACGCCAGTTCTTCCCACTCCTCCCCCAACTTTTCGTACTAGTTCCTTAGCAATGTACCTATATTTTCTTGTTGATTCCAACACTCTTAGGTACATCTAAACATCATGAAATGATCCATAAACATGAGATCATGAACCTTGAATCCAATTCAATTCAAGGAAAGTTAACTTAAGAGTCAAGTCTAGAAGTTAAAAAGCAAGTCAAAGAGAAGTTTATAAAGTTTTCAAAAGTCTTTCACAAATGTTTTAACTTTGTTTTAAGACTTAAGTTTTGAGTTAAGCAAAGAGTAAATAGTTGAGTTCATTTCTCAAAAATCTATAAGGGAACTAAGTATTCCCAAGAGTTTAAAATGTTTTCACATTTGAACAAGAAAGGAAAACATCGATTTTCAAGAGAGCTTTTAAGCTAAGTTTTGAGCAATTATTTCAAACCAAAGAAAGAAGTTTGTTTTAAAAACATATGAGCTTAGTATATTTTCGGAGTAGTATTGAGCACCGATATGGGGATACGAGTTCATATTAACTCAAGTGTCCATAAACTATGTAGCCATCATGAGTAGTAAAGGATCATACTTTTTAGACGAATCCTTAAGTGATTTTTAGCATAGACTAGTGGATCCACTTAGTTAAGGTGTTTTATATGACGGAAAACTATAGGACAGTTATGGCAGCGTGGGCAAGACGTTGTATCACCACTTAGGCTCATAGTGGTGGTTGTCGGTTAGAGAAACTCCTACAGGAACTATATTACTTTATTATATGAGTAAAGTTGAGTTTGTTATTGCATTTTCTTTAACGAAATAAGTTGTTTTCCACTATTTTTACAAGCTTTCTATATATTGCATATGCTTTATTGCTTTATAATGAGTTATGTTATTCAGGAGCTGAGTAAAGCGAAGGTAAGCGTTCCTTTCAGATTCTTTTCAAGCCTATGTTGTGTTTAGCAATTCAACTCGGATACAAGTACATTCATTGTACTGATGCCAGTGGGCCTGTATCTTCTTATGATGCAGACACAGGTAACCAGGATTATTACCCAGCTCCTCGTTGATCTAGTTGAGTACTTAGAGTCAGTTTGTGGGCCTTCTTCCATTTCGGAGGACTCCGCTTGCTTTGCTTTCAGTATTTCATTGTCAGGATGATCGGGGGTCTTTTCCCGATATCCCTCTTTGTTTTAGTGGCTTCATAGACAATTAGTAGTTCAATTGTCTTTAAATTATCATTTAATATGTTAAGAGTTGAGTTGCCATTTTGGCCAAGTTAAATGTTGACTTTTAAACATTCTAAGTTATTTTATTTAACAATTGAGTAAGTGCATTTGATCATTGTAATAATGCTTAGAGTCTTCTGCTGAGTAAGTAAGCCAGGCCAAGGGTTCGCTTGGGGCCAACAATGGTTCTCGAGTGCCAGCCACGTCCGAGGTGTAGGCTCGGGGAGTGACAAAATTTGTATTAGAGCACAGAGTTCAAGAGTGCTAGAGAGTCTATGAAGCCACATCATTAGGGTCTTTGTTATTGGCGTGAAGCGCGCCACATCTATAATTAGGAGGCTGCGACACTTAGGAAAGTTATCTCACTTCTTTCACACTCATTTCGTGTGTTAGAGTTTGATCTCTAAAAAGTTTCTTTCTAATTCGTGCTTGCGCGTGTTTCCAAATAATCATGACTCCTCAAAGAGCTATCATAGGTCGTCCTGCTAGGCGTAATATTGAAGAGCAAGAGTTACCAAATGCATCTGAAGTGAAACCTCAAGAGGAAGTCACTAATGCTGAATTCAGGAAAGTAATAAGGATGCTAAGTCAAGCTATGACTAATCAGGTTGGGTAACAGAAAGGAGTTAGACAGGAGGTGACTGATACTTCGAGGATCCGAGAGTTCTTGAGGATGAATCCTCCACGTTTCACGGGTTCAAGCACTACTGAGGATCCAAAGAGTTTTGTTGAGGAACTGAAGAAGGTATTTGAGGTTATGCATGTTGCCGATACTAAGAGAGTTGAACTAGCTGCATATCTACTGAAGAATGTTGCTAGGACTTGGTTTGACCAGTGGAAAGAGGGTAGAGATGAAGATGCACCACCAGCGAGTTGGGCATGTTTTGAGGAGACCTTCTAGGGGTGTTTCTTCCCCTGAGAACAGAAAGAGGCTAAGGTATGAGAATTTATTACCCTTCAGCAGGTTGTCTATGGAAGTACCGCCTATGTTGAGGAAGAAAAGAGAGAGTTAGCGAAAGATATGCATAGACTTGCACGCTTGGGAGTCGGACTAATGGATTCCATAGAAGGAGGGGTAGTGGTGATGAATGGGGTTGAATCATCATTAGTGTCAGAAGTAAAAGAGAAGCAGGACAAAGATTCCATTTTTCTTGAATTAAAGGCAAATGTTCATAAGCAGAAAGTTAGGGCTTTTGAACAAGGGGGAGATAGTGTATTGAGGTATTAAGGCAGATTGTGTGTACCAAGGGTGGATGAACTCCAAGAGAGGATCATGGAGGAAGCTCATATCTCCAGATATTCCATTCATTCGGGCTCCACAAAGATGTATCGCGATTTGAGAGAGGTTTATTGGTGGAGTAGCATGAAGAAGGGCATTGCAGAGTTTATTGCTAAGTGTCCGAATTGCGAACAAGTTAAAGTAGAACATCAAAGGCCCGGTGGTTTGGCTCAGAATATAGAACTTCCGGAATAGAAGTGGGAGATGATTAATATGGATTTCATCACAAGTTTACCAAGGTCTTGCAGGCAACATGATTCTATTTGGGTGATTGTTGACATAATGATAAAATCAGCCCATTTTTTGCTGGTAAAGACTACCCATTCAGCAGAAGATTATGCTAAGTTGTATTTTCAAGAGGTGGTAAGAATTTATGGGGTTCCGGTCTCCATTATTTCAGACAGAGGTGCGTAATTTACTGCACGGTTTTGGAAGTCATTCCAAAAAGGCTTGGGTTCAAAGGTGAACTTAAGTGCCGCATTTTATCCTCAGACTGATGGGCAACCAGAGCGCACTATTCAAACCTTAGAGGATATGTTTAGGGCGTGCGTGATCGATTTCAAAGGTAACTGGGATGATCACCTACCTCTCATCGAGTTTGCTTACAACAATAGTTACCACTCTAGCATCCAAATGGCTCCTTATGAAGCTCTTTATGGGAGAAGATGCAGATCTCCTATTGGATGGTTTGAAGTTGGTGAAGCTGGGTTGATAGGACCTGATTTAGTTCATCAAGCTTTAGAGAAGGTGAAAGTGATTCAAGAGAGGTTGAAAACGGTGCAGAGTCGTCAGAAATCCTACACTGATGTTAGGAGAGGGGAGTTAGAGTTTGAAGTAGATGATTGGGTGTATTTGAAAGTTTGACCCATGAAAGGTGTTATGAGATTTGGTAAGAAGGGGATGCGTAGTCCCCGGTATATTGGCCCTTATAGAATAGCGAAAAGGGTAGGTAACATAGCTTATGAATTGGAGCTACCACAAGAGTTAGCAGCGGTTCATCCGGTGTTTCACATCTCCATGTTGAAAAAATGCATGGACGATCCCTCATTGATCATACCAACTGAAGATATTGGGATCAAGGATAGCTTGTCTTATGAGGAGATTCCTGTTCAGATTCTAGATCGCCAAGTTCGCAAGTTGAGGACAAAAGAGGTAGGATCAGTCAAAGTTCTTTGGAGGAAGCTACTTGGGAAGTTGAGGAGGACATGGAAAAGAGATATCCACATCTCTTCGAATCCGGAGAAGTTCCAAATTAAGGTACTAATCATTTTCTTGGTATTTATTTATAAGTTGACATGTTGTTCTTGCATTTGCTTGTTAGGTGTTTGAATTGAATGGTTGATGTTACACCCTTAGCCTAGTAAGAGTAATCTCATTCAAGGACGAATGTTCCCAAGGGGGAGATATTGTAACATCTTGCAAATTGAAATAACTAGGAAGAAGTTAAGAATTGGAAATAGTGATTTTTGGAAATAATGAAAATCTGGAAATTTGTTTAAGTTAAGTTAAGAATGAGTTTTGGTCAACTTCAAATGACCATGACTACTAGATCAGGATGATTTAGGTGTCTTTCTAGATATCGTAGGAAATACCATTGAATTATCTTTCCAACGCCGCCGAGTTTGCGCGATTCCGAGTTCGTACGAGTGAGATATGCCTTTGGAAGTTGGGCTGTTTGGATAAGGAAAGACCAATCTAGATTTTGGAAGGGTAGTTTGGTCTATTCCTTATCCTATTATTTTAATTTCATTTTTGGTAATCATCTAAGGGTCTAAACTGAAATTGGTCAGTTTACGCTTTTGAAATTAGAGTTAGGGTTTTTGGAGAAAGAATACAAGAAAAGAGAAAATTGAAGAAAGGAGAAGAAAGTTCAAGATTCGTCGATTTCTTGGAGATTTGCGTGTGGATTTCATCAAAGGGCGATCCCTACGAGGTATGTGAGATCACATAAAGATGGTTTAGTTCACCCACGCGCCAATCATGATTCAATTCAGCAAAGTTTATTAGATTTGAAAGTAAATCCCTTGAATTCTTGATGAAGTACGTTTGAATCCTTGTGGGTTGTGTTGTTGGAGTTTTCTTGAGATTGATTCATGTTTTTAGTTGTGTTTTCGAGTAGAATCTGATGTATATTGAGGGTATAAATGATTCTAAGTGTTTGGAGAAAGAACCAATTGAGTTTAGAGGGTTTAGAGATGAAAAACGGAGAAGAAAAGTCGTCAAACACCTGAGGAAAGGGGTGGGGCGTCGCGCCAGCCAGCGCCCCCCAAAAGGCTCTCTGAAGTTTCACCCTTGGGGCTCCGCGCCAGACAGCGCTCCCCAGGACTGTCTCTGATCTTCACCCTCTGGCACCCCGCCCCTCTCAGAGCGCCAGGGACACCAGTTCTTCCCATTCCTCCCCTAACATTTTGTACTAGTTCCTTAGCAATGTACCTATTTTTTCTAGTTGATTCCAACACTCTTAGGTACATCTAAACATCATGAAATCATCCATAAACATGAGATCATGAACCTTGAATCCATAATTTAATTCAAGGAAAGTTAAGAGTCAAGTTTAGAAGTTAAGAAGCAAGTCAAAGAGAAGTTTATAAAGCTTTCAAAAGTCTTTCACAAACGTTTTAACTTTGTTTTAGACTTAAGTTACAAGTTAAGCAAAGAGTAAATAGTTGAGTTCATTTCTCAAAAAGCTATAAGGGAACTAAGTATTCCCAAGAGTTTAAAATATTTTCACATTTGAACAAGAAAGGGAAACATCGATTTCCAAGAAAGCTTTTAAGCTGAGTTTCGAGTAATTATCTCAAACCAAAGAAAGAAGTTTGTTTTAAAAACATATGAGATAAGTATATTTTGGGAGTATTATTGATCATCGATATGGGGATACGAGTTCATATTAACTCAAGTCCCCATAAACCATGTAGCCATCATGGGTAGTAAAGGATCATACTTTTCAGATGAATCCTTAAGTGCGTTTTAGCATAGACAAGTGGATCCACTTAGTTAAGGCGTTCTATATGACGGCAAAGTATAGGACAGTTCTGGCAGCATGGGCAAGACGTTGTATCACCATTTAGGCTCATAGTGATGGTTGTTAGTTAGAGAAACTTCCCACAGAAACTATATTACTTTATTATATGAGTAAAGTTGAGTTTGTTATTGCATTTTCTTTAATGAACTAAGGTGTTTTCCACTATTTTTACAAGCTTTCTATATATTGCATATGCTTTATTGCTTTATAATGAGTTAAGTTATTCATGAGTTAAGTAAAGCCAAGGTAAGCGTTCCTTTCAGATTCTTTTCAGGCCTATGTTGTGTTTAGCATTCCAACTCGCATACTCATACTTTCAATGTACTGATGCCAGTTGGCTTGCATCTTCTTATTACGCAGACGCAAGTAACCAGGATCATCACCCAGCGCCTCGTTGATCCAGTTGAGCACTCAGAGTCAGTTGGTGAGCCTCCTTGCATTCTGGAGGACTTCTTTTGCTTTGCTTTCAGTATTTCATCGTTAGGATGATCGGGGGTCTTGTCCCGACATCCCTCTTTGTTTTAGAGGCTTCATAGACAGTTAGTAGTTCAGTTGTCCTTACATTATCATTTCATATGTTAAGACTTGAGTTGCCATTTTGGCCAAGTTAAATGTTGACTTTTAAACATTCTAAGTTATTTCATTTAACAATTGAGTAAGTGCATTTGATCATTGTAATAATGCTTAGAGTCTTCCGCTGAGTAAGTAAGTCAGGCCAAGTGTCCGCTTGGGGCCAACAATGGTTCTCGAGTGCCAGCCACGTCCGGGGTGTAGGCTCGGGGAGTGACAATTTTGATGAAAAATAACTACTCATACAATATACATATGTGGTGTCAAATATTCACTCCAAAAAATTCAGAACAAAAGCTAACTCAGATGGAGAGTATATGTTAATTTAAGCCAAGTGAATATCATTATCCCTAGATCTATTGATTCAATCTTATATTACTCAGATAAGGAGAGTCAATACAGATTATCAAAACTAGAGCTCAGATTAAATCTAGTGACTCGTATTAATTTCATTTGATATGGAGGAAGGTCTAAAGCCAACACATGGACTTAAAACTTCACTAAAATTTAGTCATGAAGACCATAAAGAACAATGTCTATCACCACTATATCATAGTCGAGTAATTTTCATTAAAATTAATTTTTAAGATACAAAGAAATATCTAAAATCATTATCTAAACGACCTCAAATTGCCAAATCACTTCATAACAATGAGTATTTTAAATTTGATCATTTATGATGAACCTACTGAATTTCAGATCAATTAGAGTTCAAAAATAATATTTATCTCCAAAGCTATGATCAAATTCAGATTCAAACGATTTAAAGAAAAATAATTAAATCTATATCCTTATCATATATATATCAATTCAGTTAACTCATCACATGTAATCATGTACCACATATAACATAAATAAAATAGATATAAAGGATGACATTCATTCTAAATCATATTTTAATTCCATAGAACAACTTTAAAATCATTTTAACGACCTCAAAAAAATATAACCACATAACAATGCGTACTTCTTACTAGGCTGTTTACAATGAACTTACCAAATTTTAGGTCAATTGGAGTCTATAAAGAATCTTTATTTCCAAAGCTATGAACAAATTCAAATTCAAGTGATTTAAGCATCTTTAGGAATTAAAATAACATGACCTACATTCTTATCACATATCAATTTACGTTAAATCACCATGTGAATTCATGATAAATATAACTGACATGAAGAATGACCTTATCATATACAAATCAAATTTTAACTATCAAATTTCAAGTCAATCAGAGATCATAAAATTCAAGATTGCCTAAACTATGACCAAATTTGAAAAATAATTGTTCTAGGCATGGTTAAAGATTAAAATAACTTTATTCAAATTTTCATTCTCTTTTTGTAATTATCTCATGAGCACAAGGTATACGATGTGTCCTTCCTTTGTCGAAGACACACAACACCTTCTTATCAAATATAGTGTTTCTACTTTTCAGACCGGTGTAAACCTTTAATATCTCTTCTCATGAATTAATTAAGTGTTACTAGTATCTAAAGGTAAATTTATTTCCGAGAAAAAAAATTCACCACTAATATTCACTTAGAACAATTTATACATGATACATTGAGGATATTCTAATGACTCAAATAAATAGATTACTTTCGTAACTTCTATTTTTTAATCATAATTCTCAATTCATATATTAATAACTCACATATATAAAATGTTAAGATCTTGTAATAATTCCAAATAAACAAACCACATTAATGATAACCATTTATTAATTATAAATTCTTAATAGATGCATTATAATATATTGTGAGGAACAAATGCTCATGTAATTAGTCAACAAAGAGAAAAACAATCTAAAACATTTATGATTCTTGAATCACATTGGAACGAAGATGCCTACCGGACCATAATTTATATCCAACAATGTGCATAATTGTTTTTTTTTAAAAAAAAATAATCCTAATTTATGTTCAAACATCACAACGACTTCACCGCCGTAGCTGTCGAACTAAGAAATATAGATAAATCATTAGTATTATATTGTCAAGAATAGAACTAGCCCCGGGAAGTAAAATATTTACAGCTAGATGTAAAAACTTATATGTTTTAACAACAAAACATAAAATAACAGCAAAAAATAAAATAAAATAAATAAAAATAG